>JAHWFP010245771.1:3998-15472 GCA_023313725.1 Lithobius niger | reverse complement strand
CATTTAGGACCTAAATTTGATTTTAAGAATACGCTTAAGAGAAATTTTCTTTTTTCCAAACCCTTTCTCCAATTTTTGAGGCCACTATTTCAAGAGGATAGGAGGGCACACATATAAATAAATAAATACGTAAACACACTGAACGATTATAGGTGCACCACCAGTGCAGGTGCAGGTGCACCAATGTGCAGGTGTGGTGACAACGGCTCTGTGCAGCATTTTCTTCTTGAGTGTAGATTCCATCGTCGTGCGCGTGCGGTTTTGCGCACTAGAAATGGTGCAGATATGAACCTGCACACCTTATTACGGACTGGTCGCGGAAAACAATGAGCTGCACGTTGGCGTGCGGTTGCCAATTTTGTGCGTGCAACAGGTGAACGGCTGTGAGCCCTCTGCCATCTATGTGTGAGGCTTGAGTGGGAGAGTGTATGAGGGTGTATGAGAGAGAGTGGTGTTTAGGTGCTGAAAGTACTGATGTGTCTTCAGTGGGTTGTATGACAGAGAGTGGTCAGTGGTCAGTGTCTTCAGTGGGTTGATGACAGAGAGTGGTGTTTAGGTGATGAAAATACTGATGTGTCTTCAGTGGGTTGTATTATCAGATCCTGGAGGTGTTAAGATGCTCTCTTTTGGGTAGTTCTTTTTAGGGTGGGCGTATTGCCTAGGGCCGAGGCCCCAATAAAGTATACTGGATTGGTGGAAAGGCTGTAGGAGTTGATTTACGGATATTTCAAATCTACATACATAATACGGAGCAGGCGGCCAAGTCACCAGCCACACCATTCCGACGTACAATCAAGTACCCCACCCTGTATTGCCATCTGTTGACGGGATTCGCCTTCAAATTCGAGTTGGGACACTTTTCCAACGTCTTCAAACAGATGGCGCCACTTACCAAATCTGCCAAGTCGCTGTCTATTGACGGCCTTGGACTACAAGTTCGGGTTATAACACTTTTTCCAAAGTCTTCGAAGAGATGGCGCCACTTACCAGACGTGCCGCACCGTTTTGGGGTTCGTTTTTTGGTATTGTTGTGGTACCAAAGTGGCCAACAAAGTATTAGTCGCGTGGACTGTGCCATCTAGGAAGATATATGGTAAACTGCGTTTACCGGACTAGCAGATTCACGGCTTAAGGCGCAGCCAGCATCGATACGTCCGCTTTGAAATTATGGGATGGCAGCTGCCATAACGATTAGCATGTGGTACACAATGTTCGAGAAGCACAAGTCCGACGAGTAGGGAAAAACACGCATGGCTACAGTTACACTGTAATACTCTTTGCAAATTTATCCTGGCACAGGAAAAAAGTTTGCACTAATTTTCCAATAGCTGTTTGATTTTAAAAATTGATTTTTGCATCATTTTTAGGATATACAGTGTTTTCACATTTTTGGTAACCTGCTCAATACATATTTACCTGAATCGCACAATTACGACAGAAATGATGAATTATGGGATGTGTATACTAGAACGATATATGTAAACTGTAATATGGTAATCCTACAATATATTTATTTATTTATTTAAATTACAAAATTATTGTAACCCCCTACAAAGAGCATGACAGCAATTTCAAATTAAAACAACAATTTCATGAATCTCATTCAGGCGAGAGCAGAGACGAGACAGGCGCGAAAGGGTACATTAAGAGGCGCCGCCATATTCTTCTTGCCTGAATGACATTCGCAAAATTGTTGTTTTAACCTGTAATTGCTGTCATGCTTTTATAGGGGGTTACAATAATTTTGTAAATAAAATAAATAAATAAATATATTGTAGGATTGGCCTTTGGTGAATCTCATCAGATCTCATTCAGACGAGAACCGGAAGTTGGCTGGTGCCATGTTGGCGTTGTTGACGTCGGCCAAGCGTTGGTTGGAAGGCAGATTACGAAGGTTTGTAATGCATTGTTTCTAGTACATTTGCCACCCCCTGGTGCCATTGTCGGCGTGTGAGCTAAAAAAAAAAAAAAACAACCCGTGTCTACTAAACCAGACAACTTTAAACCAAACGACGATTGATTCTTAATTTCGGGGGCCTCGAAATTGGCAGCCTGATACGACGGAAAGGCGCATTTATTTCCTAAATGTTCACTTCCAGAAAGGAGTTGAATTGTTTTAAGTGGGCGGCACAAATCGTTGCTTTCAACAATGTCGCGCTACCGAAGTGAATTGTTTCAAAGGATTACCTTAAACATGGGATTACTTGCTTACTGAATGCTGGATGTCTCAGTGATACGGTTTTTTTAGCCTTCAGTCAAACACACGCCAGCGACTTTTCCGGGGCTGCACCAAAGGGAGAATGTCACGGGGCGACGTTTTTGGGGAGGGGAAGGTGGTCAAGCATGTATGGGGGGGAGGGGCAGGAGTGTGGGGATTGGGGGTTAAAGTAATTGTGGGGGAGAGGGCATATGTGGGAGCCATTCACATGTTCGGTCTTCGGTTTGATAAATTTAAAACCCAAGACCAAACACCTGAAGGGTGGTGGGGGGGGGAGAGGCAACTAGTACAATACAGATAACCTGTTTAGCAGTTAAATTACGTTACGCAGACACACGACAAAATTTATATGCTAAATACTAAATTGGGTGTGTGTGTTTGCGTGTTTGTACCTCTACTCCTCTGGAACTAAAGCACCTACAAAGATGGTAGTAGGACTAAATGAAAGATAATTAAATTGCGCTTCGGTTAGGCCTATTTTCATAGCTGTATCTTGATATTATGACCCAAAAATACGCGAAAAACCCATAAACATAACGTCAAAGGTTTTTTTTACCCTCGTGATGTTTGTTCATGACGTCATAGTTTGTTCATACAAACCTCCTCGAGCGAAGCTGGACGATGCCAACGGAGTGAGCAAAGCGAGCAATGAGACTAGTACCCGTGTAGGGACAGATCCGGTAGGACTGCTAGGTGATCGTCAGGGACACTGGACGTACTAATTATGGCAGTGAATGCTGCTTTAACTCCATGGACCTTGCCTGATTGACCCCTCTCTTCAGTTTGCCTTTCTCTCCAAGCAACTCACTGTTGCCCTGAATTTACTGTATTATCTTGTAACAATCTCGGACAATAACAATGTAAAAGTATTGTAAATCGATTCATGAACATTGTAAGCTCGAGGGTTGCCATGCATGCCAACAATGTGACCAGGCTGTTTAATGGCAACAATTACCCAATACCACTCCTCCCATTCCAATCCAACCAAGCCCAAGAGTAAGTCCTAATTTCGATTGCTTAACTAGAAATTGTCCTCCCTATTTCTCCTCCCATTTGCCCCAACTTAAGTTACGAGGGTCCAAAACATAAGCGCCCCTCGCCATAAAGGTACCGTCACTATAGGTCCAAGCACAAATTCCGTCATAAGGGTCCAAACACCATGTACACAACATTTCGAATCATCACGACTTTTTCCCACGATTTACTACGATTTGGTGCACAATGTACTGAATACGATTAGATTCTAGGTTCTAGGGTTTTAGGTTTAGGGTAAAAGAGAGCAATATTCCGAGTAATGTCTGTAGTCCTGTAATATGAAATTTTGTCTCCCCCCCCCCCCCCCCCAACTTAAGTTAGGTCCACCAGCAAAGATGGGCAAAATTCGAATCAATCGCAGAATTGATTTTCCCATCGATGTAGGAACAATGTAAGAACAATGTAAGGCTGAGTGAGAATGTAAGATACACACCAATGTTTCACAACTCATCAATAAAAATTTTTCTTTACTAGTAATCTTTGTAATTACTCTATAATTTTTCTTCTTTTGCTGTTTCAGGATGCCTTTAAAATTTGTTGCGCTACTTTGTAATAATTTCTTTTAATAATAACACTAATGTTACACCAACGAATTATTCTGTGCCATTATTTATTAAAAAGATACTTATGACAAGATTAAAAAACAAAACTACAAAAACCAGTTCTGTCTCAAGCTTCATAAATGCATGAAAAAAATTGATAGTTTAATTGTTTTTGATGAGTTTGTACGTTTTACCTTTTTTTTTCACACTACTTACTGCTCGTATTTTTCACATTGTATGACACTTTTCACATTTTATTTATTTAACCCTTAGGAAATTCACGTTTTTCAGACTTTCATATAAGCAAGGACCGGAAAAAAATCATTAGGAAAAATTATCTTTCCACTTGATCTTATAAATGTATACTAACTTTGTATGTCTGTATAAAACTGCAGTTTGATGACCGAAAGCACTGGGGGAGGAGGGGGGGGGGGAGGGGGTTTAATTTAGGAAAAGGGGAGGAAGGAAGAACCTTTGCAAGTAACGGTGGAAAGGTGTAACACGTTTCGCCGAATCAAAATATTCTTTAAAAATTTAACATTGGCGAAGTTAAATTTAATGAAGCATTCCAAATTGGGAGCAATTTGTTATTAATTGCAGTTTCTGGTGTTACATGTTTAGCCGCAGCGAGCTTGCCAACGAGTATTTTGCCAATCAGCTTTTGAACTGTTCTACCCTTGTGTAAGTCAAGCCAAGCCAATAAAAGGTCAGTATCAAACATTAAATAATTAAAGCAACAAAAAAGACGAATAAACAAAAGCACTAACGTCGACTATTGTTCTTTCGTTAATTCACCGAGCCAAGACCAAGGTTAGTGTGTCTTTTTATCTATCCTGACCTCCCCTTCACTCAGGGATGTCCGAGTCGTTTTCCTTCCTTGGCCTGAATCGTATGACGATGGACTCTTTTGACGGTACCCGGTTTCGAAATTTTGGACGTTAGTGACTTTAGACTATTGTGACGCGGCACTCTTATGACTGTTCTGTGCTAGATTCATATGACGGGGGACTCTTGCGACTGACGTTATTTGGACTCTTGTGTACGGGACTCTTGTGACAGTGGATTCTTATGACAGGGTTAGTAATTGGGGCCTTATGACGGACACTTATGACGTTGGACTCCTTTGGATTTATTGTATTGGGACTCTTATGACTTTGGATAAGTATTTTTAGGGGGAGGTGTGGACGTTAGGACTCATGTCTTTGGACTCTTGTGGCTGTGGACTCTTATGACATTAGGGGCCTTGAGACGGGACATTTATGACCATGGACCCTTGCGCAGATGGAGTCCTATGACGCTGCCCCCGGAGAAATGGGGGCATTCAAGTATTACGTGGGGGAGTTTGTCTACTGGTGACGATTGCTGACGAGGGGAGGTGGCCAGTTGATGACGTAATCACCGATACACCAGTAAAAGGGATGGAAATACGCAAACAAAAGGTCTCCAGAAAAAAACTGGATATACGCGGAAAACAACATCCCCTCTTGGAGGGGGGGGGGGGGGGGGAAGGGCGAAAGAAAAGGAGAATGCCGTAATCCAGGTTGGGGTTGAGCAGTTGATGACGACTGATGAAGAGGGGGGAGGGAGGTTGAAAATGGCCAATTTCTTGATGACGTAATACTTAACGCCCCCATTGTGTTTTTTCGTTTCATATACTAAAGAGCAGGGACAATAACGTCTATGCTGAGCCAGTAATTGGGCTAGCTGCAAGGGCCACTGGAGGGGGAAAAGAAGGGCGTCTTACTGAAACCAATGCTGTTAGAGCGGATTTCTTAGGCCTATAAAACGCGATTTGTTCGATTTGTTGGCAGTTGCTAACGTTTTTAGCAAGTGGATTCTTTTCCTGTCCGATTTACAACCTCGCAGCATAAGGGATTAGAGAAAACAACGTTTTTTTTTAGGCCTAAGAAATCCACTCTCACAACACTGGCTTGACTAGAAGTGCCATTGTTTTTTACCTCCAACGGAAATAGGTTTACATCTTTATTTTTTTTTATTAGTAGAGTCGACATTTTGTGTTTAATGTTCTAGTGTGGTTGTTGGCTGTGTTTCAGTGTAGCTACCAATACAAAGTGTCTATACGTTACACCAAGAGCGCGTTAAGTAATGGTTGTATCATGGATTTTGCAACAATGGGCAAACGGCAAATGTAGGGTAATAATTATTGTTAGCATGCTATACTAAACACCAAACGGCATGGTTTAATTTTTTTTTTTTACCAATATTATTTTAATACATATTCGTATTCGTGTTGACCGAGCACAGCAAGGCATGTATGACAAATGTGGTTTAAAAAAAAAAAAACAACAACGAGATATTAAAGTGTCCGCGGCCTATATTGAGTTCAACGCAGAACGAACACAGATAATCGATTGTACGTTTTTGGTAACAGAGTGCCTTGTTGATATCCAAGATGGTTACAAAAACAGTGGCGGCCGTCGGATAAAGCCACCTCCTCCAGGAAGAATTAGCCACCCAAAAAATACTTGCAGGACTCAAGATACGCCGCGCAGACCATAGGTATAAAAGGCCGCCATTTTGTGGGCCGTGACTTCCAGTATATCGATCATGTGGACTAAATTACTTCCAGGACTTCGTATTGAGTCTTTCTCTCAAGGATCCTCATGCATGGACTTTAACAAGATGTCGTGAGGAAGTGTAGTTTTAGTGTAGTTAAATAATTGGTAGTATTCACTATTCATTGCTACAAAGTTAAAAGTGTTCGGCATCATTGCTCCCTATACTTTGGGTAATTAAAGGAACTATTGTGATTTTAAACCTTACAATAGTGTTTTTAATATGAAGCTGTTGCACATTTTGGGGGCCCGTCAAGTTGCATTTGTTTCCGTTTGACCGAATTTAGAGGGTTAGACACCTCTCGCTCGGAACAGTGTACTTTTTAATTAACTTTCTTTTACCCTTCGAACTGCTGGCATATTTTGGCGATCTTCTGCTCTTTTTTTTTTAATCTTCAATTAAGCTACAGACAAACTAGGGTTGTTTCGCAGTGTTTGAGTGAGTTCTGTATATATAAAAAAATATTTTTGGAGGTAGCCAGAAAAGGTAACGAACTGTGGTACCACACTATAACGTCTTATGTGACACAATTTTTTTTCCGCCGTCTACTGTGCTTTGTATTTTTGGCTGCGCAATTGTAAACTCAATTTCATTCTACTTCTGGTAACGTTTTTTTTTTTTTTTTTTTTTTTTAACAGGATTGACTTTCTAGAACAATTTTAAGTTTGCGAAAAAAAATTGGACCAGTCAGTCTACCATGGAACATGGAACCATGTAACTTTCCTCGACGCTTAGTGCTACAACGATGAGGTCGTGACTGCGATCGCCAACGATCATTGATCACGTTTTAGAAATCGACAATGAACAATATGTGAGAAGCAATAATCGAGTATTGCGGATGCTGCCTGCATTCTGCCTGTCGGCCTACGAGAATTTGGCGATCAACTGGTCGACCTCTCTATGCCAAGACAGCAGCCATGAGCCAAATGTCAGTTTTTCTAATGAAATTTCATGTGGCGTCCCTGATCTGAAAAATCAGTGTGACAAACAACACACAACACAGTGCATCGAATAACTCAAGCGATCAGAACAGCAGCCGATAATAATATTCAATTGACAACTTGCTATTGCTATAGACAAAACTGTGCAAACAGAGTTACGTTAGCTGATTGACTGTACGCCATTGGACGTTGGCGTCAGTTCAAACAGTAGCACTGATGAAACAATAATTAATTAACTGATCTAGATCAAACTGACAATGACAGTTTTAATGATGTAGCTAGTATTTAAGGTAGTTTTGACGGCAATTATATTGACAATTTTGGTATTGCAAGTGGTTTTTATGTATTTGATGATACATTTCCAGCTCTTGCAGTAGGGGTAATGAAACTGATACTTTTCTTGGTACAAGGTATTATTATTGTACATGTTACCATAGATGTAGGTATTTCATTATTGAACAATCATCGTCATCTTTGTTGTCTTTCACTGCCGACTTTCATATACTTGAGAGGGATTTGACGCCTAAAACTGCGGCTCGTCAAAATCCCTCACCCAGCACCCAAGCTTCTTCCGATCCTGATATTTCGATTCAGCCTCCACCCCTACAAACGCTACATCCTGCCGTTTCTCACAATCAAGACATTTCTCACAATCTAACCCTAATTACTTAAACATCTCCTCACAACTCCTCCTATGTTACCATATGTTACCATAACATATTAACTATGTTATGGTAACGTAGACGGAGATGTTTTGTGTCTGGGGATAGCAAGACTTTATTTTGACCCTTTTGTGTCTTGTGAGACCAATTCTGCAGAACGCCAGTCCGGTCTGGTCGCTTCACCTAGCAAAGAATGTGGCCTTGGTCGAGTCTGTGCAGTGGGCTTTCATTAAACGTTACCTGGGTGGGCTGGAAAGACCTATGCGGAGCGACTAAAGTTTTTGAGGGTGGACTCACTGGAATCTCGCCGATTAAGTGCGATTTGGTTCTTACATATTGGTTCTTACATATTGGTTGGTTGGTTGTTTTTTCTCCATTCGTACTAAGAGCAAAACTAGGGGACACTCTTTTAAACTCGTGCCTAAGCCTTTTTCACGAGATTGGAATCGTGTAGTAAATGTTTGGAACGCATTACCGAGAGATTATTGTGTGCGTGGCGTATCTTGAGTCCTGTAAGTATATTACGAGCGGCTACGTCTTCCTGGAGGAGGTGGCTTTAATCGACGGCCGCCATTGTTTTTGTAACCATCTTGGATATCAGCAAGGCACTCCGCAACTAAAAACGTACAATCGATTATCTGTGTTCCTTCTGCAGCGAACTCAAGATAGGCCGCTGACATATAGTTATGGCACCTTACTTGTTTGTCTTTAAGAGGATGTTGGCAGAAGTTAATAATGTACTTTCTCGGTTTGTGAAATATGTAAGAACCCAGCACCATTTTAACTTGGCAAGGATTCATGGCCCTCACCGGCCCTTTCTTGACCTGTTGCTGTTCGATGCAACAAACATTATTATTATTATTACCATGAGTCCATGAAAAGTTCCGTAGGAACGATGAGTAACACACTTCTATTAGGGTGGTGTCCTAGCGTGTGACCGATGACAGAGACTCGCCTCGACCACCATTGGAACCAAACAGTGAAAACCTTCAATTTCAAAAACTAGATGGCGCCAGTAATTTGTGCCTTTTAAAACTTCAGTATCATTTACAGCTTGTTTGTGGGCTCTCAATGTTATTCATAAATTCTTATTTAAAGTATTCTTTGGAATTCTCAGACGAATAAAATTTATTAAGCTATATTCTAAACTATTTTCGGAATTATTTTTAACCAATCACGAAGCAGTTTGGTTAAAACGAACGCCATGACATGTGTT
The DNA here is from genome assembly GCA_023313725.1 of Lithobius niger. NCBI lineage: Eukaryota > Metazoa > Arthropoda > Chilopoda > Lithobiomorpha > Lithobiidae > Lithobius > Lithobius niger. The sequence goes on along the minus strand of JAHWFP010245771.1, from coordinate 6,281 downwards.
ATGTAATGTGCCACTCGTGCTTCAACTAAAAAAGTGAAATCCTCCAAGTCAACTGCCAGAAAGCGACAGACGAGGAAATTCAACTTTATAAACAACAAGAAAGTAGTTTGATAATATGGCAAAGAATGTTTGCTCACTTAGTGCAATTATTTTGTTGGTGGTCCGTGTTCATACTGGAGATAATCCCCTAAACAGTAAAAAGTGTGGTAAGGCATATCTACGATTATCTGTTGCATATTTTAAGTCGAAAGACAGGAAGCTGATTATTTCTAAAGTGTGACACGTCGTATTATGATTTGTGAGATTTTCTGCTGCATTTTCTACATTCTACGACAAAACAGTGAGAAAGTGTTTAAATGTGGAAACCGTAGTAAAGCCTTTTAACTGAAGCTCATGTTTAGTTGCGTTTGGGGGCGAGAAGTGTCTTAATGTTTTTGTGACGAGAAGCCTATTAAAAACATAGTATGGGGTACTGCAATTTCTGGTGAATGAGGCTTGTTGCAACGTAAATGAATTTTTTCTACCGATCGTTCCTTAAATCAAGTTTGTAGTACGCAATTATCTTATTTAACGTGAATATCAGACGATGTATACTCGTATACAAAACGGTGTGAAAACCTGGAAATGCAACCATAGTGGTGCCGCTTTTCATACATAATTAAAAGAAATAGACAACTTTTAAATGCCAGATATTTTTATTAGTATCCGTTTTCGAAGTAAGAAATATTACAATGCATAGTCAACGTTTTTTAATGAGACACTTAAGTGAAAATTAAAAAAAGCTACAATTTCGTTGTAAAAGTGTGTAGCAATGTAGTCGAATGGATAATGGTGTAAACCCCTTGAAGTTTGAATTGTATGCTGCAGCATTTTTATTGAGAAGCCCTTTATTATCTACGGTCGAATTCTACTCTAGCTGATTTTGTAAGGTGTGTGCTACTTCAAATACTAAGCTTCAGCAGGTGCCCTTTTCGGCAAAACAATGAATGACATTAAAAAAAATTTATAAATTTATAAATTTATAAAAAAAAATCCTGTAACTTTAAATTCTTATTCGTCGTTTATACATGACACTGTGCAAGAGTGCATTTTTTAGGGTACTGCTACTCCGAAGCAGAAGGGGGGGGGGGGGGGAAAGCTCCCGCTTCAAAATCCTTTACACATTCATATATCTTTCAATTTTGGCGTCACTGGTTATTAGTGCTAAAAATTGTTTAAAATATGAGTAATCGAAACTTGTCAGCCTAAAAAGTGTTCGGTAATGAGAAAGCGCCTCCGTTACTCTGTTCAGTGGCACAGACAAGAAACCTTGTGGAGGGGGACGAATAAAGCCAGCTCGCGGTTTGGGGGAACGCTTCCCTAGAGCATTCCGAGGAATTGAAGCAATTTATGGTACATCACTGCCGAATCCTGCTTCTTTAGAGTACTTATTTATTTTACGTATTCTGGCAAATTTCTGTAGCGTTATGACACAAAGGCGGAAGAAGTATCGTTTATGTTACACGAATCCTATAAAATACTTAGTGCGTGACAGTGTATCTGCTTATAAATGAAGCTTGTTACAGTGTAGATGGATTCGTTCTGGCAATCAATCCTTAGAATTAAAATTGTAGTACCAATTTCGTGTTTAACGAATGTGAGACAATACGTATTCCAGTACACAATAGTGGGAAAACCTTAAAATGCAAATTTTCTGATGCCACATTCTAACATATTTCAATGATGTTGCATGGCATATGTTACTTTGATGAGACACTTAAGAGCTTGTTAACAAAGCTACACTTTCGTTGAATTTTTTGAAGTATCGTAAATTGAATGCGTAATGGTGTGAAGCCCTGGAAATGTTAATTGTGTGATGCTGCAATTTTACTTCTACAGTAACTAATATCATTGGGTTATTTTGCCTGTCGAGCAATGATGTAAATAACGAGGGGGGGGGGGGACGCGGGCAGGTCAAGCGCCCCTCCCCCTCAAAAAAGAAGCCAAGGCGTAATTTTTTTTTCGATATTGACCTTTAAACGTTTTATTTTGTTTGATAGCCATAATATACAGTATGCAAATGACGAAAATAGTCATTCAATCAAAATGAAGCGGTTGTGCGTTTCCTAGCAAGGGAGCGTAAAGGGGAAGTTAAATTTGCTCCTCCCCCAGAAAAAAAAATTATTTACGCCATTTCTCTCGAGGTCAGGTGCAGCAGGATATTGAGGGCCCTACTGTGTAGCCGACAGAAATCGGGGAATTCGCCGAATGCGATACGAGGGTCCTTCCCCCTCCCCCCCCCCC
>JAHWFP010245769.1:70795-90052 GCA_023313725.1 Lithobius niger | reverse complement strand
TTGTGTGGTATGTTACAATGAAGAACAATGAACAGCAAGATAGTTCAATAAACAATAAACAACATACAAAACCAGAATACCAGTAAAACTGGGCCGGAATAAAATCGAATCTGTCGGACATGGCGGCGTTTAGGAATGGATCCTGGTAACAAAATGGCCGGGAAGATGCGACCGCAACAGTAGTGTAATTCTAGCCCGCATAGTCAACAAGGCCTCGTTAAGGATACACACAAGGACAACATGAACGCCCAATTTTTTGGTAAAGCTCACATGCACCCTTTTCAACATATATCTAAAAGTTGTTTAGATTAAAGAGGCCTTATCACCTTTCAACTCCAAGCACCGTAGAATCTTCAAGCAATATAAAGAAAATAGCGGTAAATTAAAAATAGGCCAATACCATTCGCACCAGCGCCGCGATTTTCCTAACTAAAACGAGATCACGTGACCCACATCAGCCTATTGGATGGCGGAGAATCTGGAACGTGGATGCTGTGTTTAGAATATAGGAAACGCTGTCGAAATGGTAACAGGCGCCATTAAAAGCAATATACGGGTTATAACACTTTAAACCTAACGTTAGCGTGATTAAAACGACTTTTATCATGTTATTTACTAGGGCTAAGGTGTAATAAGTATTTTGCTACCAATATAAAGAACTTTTGGTATCTCTTAAATATTCTATTTATTTAGCAACAATTTAAATTTGTATGTTGTTTATTGATACCCTCGGCTTCTTTTGATGTCTTCTCACTTTCTAATATCGTTATGACGTCTGAAGCCCTTGATTTATTTAGGACATGAGGTGTAGTGTGAGGAATATTTGAGTAAACCAGCAATGCAGCTTAAAATATCATCGCTCTGTTGGTAAAAGATTTACTTAATGGCGTTCCAAAAGTATTCACCAACTTAAACTCAAACGAGCCGCCGAGAGTTGAAATGATCACCAAAAGATTGCAATTGCGCATCTACAAAATTGAATCAAACGGCGTAAGCATTGGCAAACGGCCTTAACCCGTCTGCGCAGTGAATACAAAAGTAACTTTAAACAGGACATAAATATTTACATGCAGTACTATACCATAACAGAAGATGTTACTTTGTTGGGATGATGTTGTTGAAGTTAGCTTGGTACGTACCTGAAAATAAAATAAACATCATTAGTTCGTGTGAAGGCATTCGGCCAGGGCCGTATTTAGGGGAGGGGGAGGGGGGGGGGGGGCTTTGGGTGCTGAAGCACCGGGCCACAGATCGAAAAGGGCCTCAAAGGTGCCCCACGGTCATGGGAAAAATAAAATAAGATACTATTTTAGGCCGCTGAAAGTTTATTAAGTGGTTATCAAAATCGCACGCATGGGTTTTTTTCTTGGCGCAGGAAAAGTTATTTGTGACATTGTCTAAAAAAAAATTTCCATCACGTATCAACTGTTTCACCCCCAACACTTCCTGGAGCCGATGACCATATAAGCCTTGTGCTTCATTTACATGATTGCCTCAAAACGGATCCAAAAGCCGTTCAGACGCATGTTACCAGTAAAAACTTGGATGTAAAGAAAGACTTTTGTCAAATGTGCAACATGGACTCTAAACATGGCTGAACCTGGCATTAAAACATAAATAATTTTACACCACAACAAAATATAAGATAATACGTTTTTTGTTGTTTGGTAAATTTAAAAAAAGCCATCGCGCATCTGAAAAATCTAAAAAAAAAATAATAATAATAAATAAAGCCCGCTCGCGTCATTTTTTTCGTGCCATTTTTCAGAACCACTTTGTAATTTTTAGCTGCCTTAAATTAAACAAAATTAAACTAGTTACAAAAAAAAATATTGTACCAAAAAAAAATATGTTTTTTTTATTTTGAGGGACTGGAGGGATACGGCCACAATAAATCGTAAGCACCAGGCCTCTACGAGGTTTAATCCCGCCCTTCATTCGACTCTCCTTTATTGTAAAGGTATCTCCCCGCAAATTTCAAATGTGACAGACGAACATAAACAGAATACTTCAAAATAACTTTATGACACTAGAGAGGTAACGGTTAGAAGATACCCACTGACTGGCACGAAGCTCACAAGAACATGATAAACAAGCAATTTAAATTTTCAGTCACTTAAAACGTAATACAGATAAAAATGGGTGTGATGCAAGATCCTGTTATTAACCTTCACAACCGAATTGTCAGAACGATTATGTTCAAAAAGCAATGTGACCACTGTTTTCCACTTTGCCAGCAGCTAATATTTCTGCCAACCCATCATCTGTACGTCTATGGAACCCTTATTAATTTTTGTTTTAAACGGTGCTCATTTTTCTACTCGTCTTCTGGTGGATTACCACACTAGAAATTAATCCTGGTTTTATGTCGTCCAACCAAAAGTTGCTAAGGAAAGATCCTACATATGTTGTTACTATCTGTGTAGTAAATTTTTTATTTAATTGCCTACCGATATTAAACTTATGACTTAGGTGAAATCTTTCATGAAACATTTGTTTAAATGGGTATTAGAGCAAAACCCTACGTGCTTAACAATGCTGTTTACCATTATGACTTAATACTGACAACTTTTCTTATTTGGTTGCACTGTTGCCTAGCAGTCGTATATATTTTTTTCACTTTTATTTCTTATTAATTTGTTCTTAATCATACTTTGTTGTATTTTGAAACCCTGTTTTCCACATTAATTACTGTTTTTGTTCCAGTTCTTAAATGGTTTTTGGGCATCTGCTCTTGTGTTGTCTGGTTCGTTCGTCATTGGCCAATTATTTCCTTGTAAACAGTACAGAACGTAACAACTCAACAACAGCTCAAACGTTAATAATGTCTAAATAGCATCCACTTAAAATAAAAGAGACCAGTACTAAAACGATGAGAAGCAACTCAGTGTTGCTAATCGTTTCAGTATTGTGTTCTTTATTGTAAACTAGCGGAGTCGCTCGCTTCGCTCGTTCATTCCGCGTCGCCTCGCTACGCTCGAGGAGCTTTCATGCTGCAAATCTTGTGCTGATGACAAAAATCCCACGTCTAAAACACTCAAGGAAATGGTCAGAGTGAAATACGCGTTTTTCGTAAGGCTTCACTGCATAAACAAATGATAACCAAAAATCATTCCAACTGTCTGGCCATCCGAGAGCTACGTGGGCGGCGATCCAAGCTTCCAGTAATTTCTTTGATTCCAAGAGCATCACAAAATCATGTGCTGATTATTTCGACTCAAACTAATTGTAATTATTACTCACAGTTCGTCCATCACATAAGTGCACCTGCATTTCATCTATATCATTCAAAATCATATCATATCATATTATTAATTTTTTTATTATTCTTATTAATATTAACAATGAGTTTTGGCCAAATTTAAACTACGATGCATCATTTTACTATTTGTTAAAGAAACATTGGCAATGATACCGTCTTTTTCCCCGCACCTGTCCGTCACGTTTGGCGATGCCGTCGGGGACCACTGTGTCCCTGGTAGGTCTAACCTTGGTGGTAAGGCATTCGTGACCCTAACCAATACCATCAATCCTTCCTCTGCAGCCGAGGTATTGTCTTCGTTTTAAACTTTTAAACTGTTTAACTTTCGTAATTAATAATTTGTTTTTTGTTTGTTTTATTGTTGTTTTAACATCGGTTGGCAGCCAGTGACCACCAGGTTCTTGCCATTCCGGTTGCATTTGCAACAAAGCAATATTATTATTTAACACACGATTTGTTTGTTTGCACATTTGTACGTCTTCTCCTCCAGAAGTAAGTCCTCTATGAAGGTCAGAGATGAAAGATTGAGAGAGAGCAAAGCGAGACACACGTTGAAAAAGTTTACTTTACGTGCAAGTCGCTCGCTCTGCTCGCTCAATCCACGCACCACCGTGCTTCAGAAACACGAATGATTGACACCCTTGGCAAAATACGTCGTGCTTTTAGGTTATTTTTTTGCGTGCGTCCTTTTCCAGATCATCTCTCTACAGTCGAGGATGTTTGTATGAAGAAACTATGACGTCATGAACAAACTTCATGAGGGTTTAAGAAAAAACTTTGACGCTATTTTTTAAGTGTTTTTCGCGTTTTTGAGGGTCATAATATCAAGTTACAGCGATGAAAATAGGCCTATACTGAGCGCAATTTAATTATCTTTCGTTAGGTCCTACTCCCATGTTTGTAGGTGCATTGGTTCCAGAGGACTAGACGTACAAACACGCACATCATACGTCCTTAATGATGTAGATATACGGTGTTTTGGATTTTTTAACGTTATTGCAACCACTCATCTTTGTCTTCTACGTTTTAGGTGATTGACAATTTAAATTGCTTGTTTTTCATGTTCTTGTGAGATTTGTGCCGGTCAATTGCCATCTTGGAACCAACAGAATACTGCCGGCCTAACAACGAAAGACCAAAGTTAGGGAGGGGTGGGTGACTGTTAATGAATAAAGGTTCTCCTGGTAGGTACATGATGAAGTCACCCTCCCTAGTACGTGTAGATTTGGACACTTTCCATCCGTGCCTCGGCCGGTAGTATATTTCTAATAATGAAAGCCATTAACTTCAGCACCGTTGGCCACAATACAGTTACCACTGGTGTTTACAAAATGGCAGGCCAAATTTACCCTGCACTGAACAGAAGCGCGTGGGCATCGTCGAATGCTTTGGACCACAATCCACACCACCATTAACGGCACAGTTGTAACCATCTGGCCTTGGCTTTTAACTATGAGTGGTAACCGCAGTCATGTTACACACGCGACCGTTTAAAGAGTATCATTTTCATTTTGCAGTTGTAAATCACGAATTACTGGTGCTAGCAGATTAATCGAAGGTAGGCTTTGAGGGGATTCGTTTCGCCATTCACAGATTCGACAACGGGAATTGAGTGAGCAAGAATACTATTACCAGCCGGATAATTAGGAAACAAATCCAATTAAAACTCCAATCATTTTTCGCTGTGGATCACTGGTATTAAGACTTTCAAGTGTATTGCTCGCCTGGGATGACGATATAACCGGGCGTCACGCGATTCGGAGCTGATGGGATATCGATATCTTGATAGTGGGAGGTGTGGTACAATTTCTGACTGCAAAGACAGAAAAGTCTCAAATACAATGAAATAATGACTGACGGCATGGTAACGGTGGGAAATTACGATTCTGGCAACTTATTTTTTTTGCTAGGAACGCTAAGCGTCAGTTAAAAGTTGTTACATTCTAGATCAGTAATTATAATTATTGTGAGTGTAAATAGGTACATTGTTAGAATAACACAACTATCATGGGTGGGAGGGGGTGTCATCTTGAAATACATTCCTGCTTTGATGGTTTGGGATCGATGGCCTTGGACATTAGGTGCCTAATTGGGTCTAGCCACTACGAGTCAGCAAGTAACATGCACCATCGTTGGAGTAGTTACTGGTTCTGTTGCTACACAGCACTGTTCGTCCGTAGGAATTTTATTAACAGAATCAGAATTTGAGTTATTTGTGTTTCAAATAAATGTGAATGGTTCGCAGAGATCGAGTTGCCAAGAAATTCTAGTTTAAATGCATGAAATAGCATAGATGATACCCACATGAATCCAACATGAAAAACATGAGTTCTGCACAAAAACTTCTCGGTTTATTCCCACCTCCAAAAGATTTCGATACCATACGTCATCGTTTTGAGTTTCCTGAACGTCCTTCTACACTTGACTCCAAACACTAAGTTTTGGTTCTCCGTTGGGTCGTGTGACCACAAAGAATGTCATGAGCTCATTCCAAAAAAACCGACCTAAGTTCGGACTTCTGCTTCCAGGTCACGACCTCAAGGGCACCAGAGCTGAACATTGAGCACAGTAGTTTCAAATATTTCTTACCAGAATGCAATTACTCATTTGTGAACAAATGCATGTGAAAAACGTGGGTATGAGACAATATGTGAGCGGATCAAAAGCTTCTTAATGTACCCACCATATCAGAATTACCGTCGACAATGCCCCGCAAAAAACAGCAAACGTTTTGCGATGCTGCAGGTTTGCTACGCCACGCCATCTGTTAACTGACAGTGCCACTGAATCTTCGTCATTTCGCAAACTTTGTTTGGTGTAAAGATCGCGACACTTAGGATTTTCGCTACAAGCGACTGCTGATCTTAAAAACAACCGATACGCTGGTTTCGCTTTTAAAATAAAAAATACGAAAGAATGAACTGACCGTTCTGGCCAAAATTAAGCCATATTATGAGCCTCAAAACCACCGTTAACCCATTATGTACGAACTTACAGACTGTAGAAAATTTGAAATTAATCGGAAAGTGGGTTGAAAGGATATGAGGGATAAAGACAAACACAAGGACTTGTAGTAGAAAGTAGGAGCCGCACGGATATTCGTTAAATTAAGTTAAATTTGTACTGAAAGAAAGATAGGTTATATAACCCGTTCAGAACAAAACATGCAACAAAAACACTTTAACACTGAATCAGATCGTATTGTCTCTTCCAACTACTGGTTGAAGGTGCTGTCACGACACTATCTGGGAGTGCGCGCCAAGAATTAATATCTCTCCCAGTGAAGCAAGACTGTCCAACGATGGTGCGGATTCGTGGTTTTGTCAACTTCCTGCTGTGTCCTATGGTTTGTATGAAAGTCGACCGTTGAAAAAACTCCAGGTAAAATTTGATGAGTCTTGATAAGATTACCTCTTGAACACCTATAAACTAGGGTTGTCAGGTCAAGCCTTTTCTAACGTTATTCTTAAGGCAAACCTTTCAGTGAAGAACAGTGACGGTTCTCTGAACTTGTTCCAACCTGTAAATATCACCATTGTAATGGGGTGACCAGGCGTGCACACAGTATTCAAGTTTTGGTCGGATAAACATCATATACAATCTTCTTGTATTCGTAAGTGTCCACGATTTGAACATAGACTTTGGAATAAAAAACGATTTCCGAGCATCATTCCACAACTTGTTGCACCTGATTATGTAACATAAGTTGGTTGTCCACAAGGATGACCAAATCTTTCACGACGGTGTGTTCTTGCCACTGATGACCAGATAAATAATGGTGAAAATCAACAGCCTTGCGTTTGCCAATACGTATAAAAAGTCATTTTTCTGGATGAAACTTCATTTTATTGTCAGCTGCACATTCAACTGACCTATCAAGGTCATCTTGAAGCTGCTGGCAACTTTCAAGTAAATCAGATCTGTTAAAGATTTTAGGATCATATGTCTATAACAACGGAACTGAAGAAATAAACTTAGCGATGTCACTAATGTATGGGTTGAATAGCTATCCACTGAGTCTGACACCTTGAGGAATGCCACATCTGTTTTCCATCGAGTCACTTGACTCTGCCCCCAAAAACGACTCTTTGACCGCGACCTTTCAATTGGTCACCAAATCTCTAATCTGGGAACTCGTATTGCGTACTGTTAGAAGCTCATGTGCAGATTTACAGCCATAGCGACAATCATCAGCATACGATGAGAAGCCCCTTAGCTCTGTTTCGCATCGCATATCACGTCAATATAACAAGCGGCTACAGCAAATACCTAGTCTCATCCGGTCTTCTGTACAGTTCCTCCACTACCAATGGTGAGGGACACACCTCTAGCACACATTGCAACAGCTATCTCTATTATACTATAAGCTAAATGCAGTAACCATCAGAATTGCCGGTTAAAAATGTGCTTTTCACATTTTAAGCTTAATTGTCAGCTTTTAGGCCTAATTTTTACGTGCAGCTTTAATTTCGTAAGTAGCAGCTAACGGAGATTTGGATTGTATAGTAAGCCTATTCATTTTTGCAACACGGTGTGCCTCCGTGCACACAGTTACAGTGTCAGAACGTTACGCGACACGTAGCCTATGTAGATCAGTAGTAGTAAGGGAGTGACGGGACACACTCTGTTGACGAAGCCAGCAGCGACGCTTAGCAACTTGACGTTGCCGTGGTAACGTGATTTTAGGCCTAATTTCCATTATTTGGTCTAATTTTTTAACGGCTATTTTAATTTTGTAAGTAGCAGATAGGCCTAATGGAGAATTTTGTTCGACGGTAAGCCTTTACATTCATGCAACAATGCGACGAGACTATTTTAAACGAAGCTAAAATACTTTTGTTTTTACTGCTGCTTGTTATCCTAAGAATTTCAATTCGACGATCAAATGTTGTTATTTAATTTAGTTACGTCGACGCAGTACATTAGCTATAAGGAAGTAACGGTGCTTTTATTTGCTATGTTATTTAACTAACTTTTGATACTAAATCTAACGTTGTCAATAGTGGTCGTCTCCACAGCTGGTACCGTTGCGAAGTTGAAAAAAGCGACGGACGGACAAAGTCGTTGCAATAGTCTTCTAAGACGGTACGGCTGTACAGAAGAATCAAAATAAAAATAAAAACTTTGAAGGAACGAATTTCATTCAGAATATTTCCCATGCTTGACTCTTTATTCAATTATTGGGAGGGACACACCTCTAGCACACATTGCAACAGCTATCTCTATTTCGTAAGTAGAGTTTTTCAACGGTCGACTTTCATACAAACCAGAGGACACAGCAGGAAGTTGACAAAGCCACGAATCCGCACCATCGTTGGACAGTCTTGCTTCACTGGGAGAGATATTAATTCTTGGAGCGCACTCCCAGATAGTGTTGTGACAGCACCTTCAACCAGTAGTTGGAAGAGACAATACGATCTGATTCAGTGTTAAAGTGTTTTTGTTGCATGTTTTGTTCTGAACGGGTTATATAAGCTATCTTTCTTTCAGTACAAATGTAACTTAATTTAACGAATATCCGTGCGGCTCCTACTGCGTACTACAAGTCTTAGTGTTTGTCTTTATACCTCATATCCTTTGAACCCACTTTCCGATGAATTTCAAATTTTCTACATTCTTTAAGTGCGTAAATAATTAACACTTTGAAATGGGTTAACGACGGTTTTGACGCTCAAATAATAGGATTTAATTTTGGCCAGAACGGTCAGTTCGTTGTTTCGTATTTTTTTAAAGTGGTATCAGAGTATCGGTTGTTTTTAAGATCAGCAGTCGCTTGCAGCGAAAATCCTAAGTGGCGCGATCTTCACACCAAACAAAATTTACGAAATGGCGAAGATTCAGAAGCACTGTCAGTTAACACATGGCATCTGCACCAACTTCGTGTTATTTAGAGTGTGGTGTACAACGTGCGCCCATTTGTCACATTTTATTAACGCGTTCCACGCGCTGGCTTAGAAAACTACTTTACTTTCTCATTTTGCGGTTGCAGAACGCCTCAACGCTTGGCTAAGCTCTTTCTGCACAATCTGTCACAACGTTTTGACACGCTTTGCAGTCTTTAAATATTTTAGCTTAGGTTTTCCGGGCTCGCCGTACCGGTGCTTCGTGACTAAACCATTCTTCAGATTTGCATCTGTCACCGCCACTCGGTTTGCTCCTGAAATTGCAATACTGACGTTTTTAAAGCCCAAACCAAATACAAAGTTTTAATAAGAAATACAACATGCAGTTTTCAAAGAGACCTGACAAAAAAACTTGTTAATAAGATTTGGTTTCGCGAAGTGATTTTTATTGACGTCAGGAAAGCTGTCTACATCTAACATGATTGCGAGTGTTTAGACACGTTTTAAGTGCTAATAAAAATCTAGCTACACCAACATGAAAACGAAAGTGCCTGGTCGTCAATTTAACCGTAACTGGTATGCAGTTTCAAACCACATTTTTTAGGGAAGTGATTTGTTGCAAAGGCAAAGAGGCTCAAAACCAAGAATAACGTTGTTTGTCAAATTCCATGTGCCGAACCAACCTGCAGGGCGTCTTACGTAGGAACGTCGAAGCAAACTTTGAATAAAAGGTTATCATCCCACAAATCAAATCTTAAATATAATGACAAACCCAACACTTTAGTACAGCATCTAATAAAGACAGGGCGCACCCCGATTAAGAAAATACCCGAATTCTATTTCAAGAAAAATATTACCGGCCCAGAATTAATTTGGAAACTATCTGCATCCTTACTCAGCGCCCACCGATCCATAATCACCTTTTGCCAGTTCTGAATATATCCCCATCTTCTACAAACTAGGAATCTGAAATTTCTGCCATTAGGGCCTTCTCCTATATATACCGGCATTCAGCAACCAGTCCCAGTCCCAGTTCTTTTTCGTTTTATAATGTTTTTATTATGTTTTTTTTTTAGGTTTTTATTTTAACTTGAGTCCTGTAGGTATTTTATGAGCGGCTACGTCTACCTGGAGGGAATGGCGTTAATCGATGGCCGCTATTGTTTTTGTAACCAACAAGGCACTCTGCTACCGAAAACATACAATCAATTATCTGTGTTCGTTTGGGGGCGAACTCAACATAGGCCGAGGACACTTTACTTACGATTTTGGTACTGATTTGTGGGTTAGACCCAAAATGTCGTTTTTTTACGAATTGACTTTTGCTCCTTTTGGGCTAAAAAAAAATGTTCTTGCTTGATGACGGGTCGTAGTTTGACCCGAAACGTCGCATTTTTAATGTTGTTACATGTGTACCTTATTGACTTTTTATTTCTGGTGCTATGTTGTTGCTTTTTTGAAAGTCACTACTCTAACAATTTTATTTTGGTGCTCAAGCTCAAATAGCATTCCTGTAAGATCCTCCTCAACACGTCAGAGGAGTCCCACGAAAAAATAAAACAATTTACGCGTCTTCAGTAAAACATGTAGCCAAGAAAACACATTTTACAGTAAGAGTGCACGCAGTCTACTGATAACTACACCAATTTGAATCCTCCATATTAGCATTCTTCGTAAGGTGACGCAAAGATAGCGAGCTTCGTTAGCTTTTTGGATTGATGGGCAGTCCGCATGGTGGAGGCAACTCCGCTGAGGAAAAGCTGTCCAGACTGCGAGGCTTGATTGCATGAAAAGCTTTTTCGCCGTTAAAGGTGTTCCGGGATTGGAACGCGATTCTTGAGGATAGTGTGGAGGCACGCTAAGGCAACCATTTTTATTCTTATTAGTTGGGATTTGTCTGCTCAAATTTCTTAGGAGGCTAGAATTTGTTTTTAAACCATGATCATGTTTCTGACATCAGCACTCTCTGTTGTTGAGCTGCTTAGGACTGGTATGTGTTAAACAGGACGGAAAGCCAATGGCTCGAGACTGGTTAAATAACTACGGATGCAAACCTATTTACGTTGCCTTTTGGACTAATATGCCTTTTGTACTTACACACTTTGTTGTGTGTTCCTTTCGACTTCACTGGTGTGTGGCGCGCAGTCAAGCGTCCCTCCAGTAGCAATTGGAAAAGCGTATGTTTACATGTATATGTGTGCGTGTTAAGTGCTGCCTATGGACGTTTCCTTTTGGCCGTGTCAGTATGGCTCAGCGGTAGGACCTCAGTCTTTGATTTCAAAGGTCGTGGGTTCGATTCCCCGCTCAGGCAGCAGTCTGACAATAAGTCCAAAATGCAACGTAAATAGGTTTACATCCTCATTTATTTAAGACTAGTATGAGCGGCTTCAACCTTTCTAGCTCCCAACCACTCCTGTGGTTAACAATTTTATTATCATTATAATAAGCAGACAAAATGACGTGACTACAGCACACAAGTGCATAAAGGTGGCTTACTGTAGTACAATATTCTAGTGTGTGATTTTCGCTGATGGCTTATTTCCCATTTTCCTTTATATTTTTCACAGCCATTAATGTCTATGTATCCTTCGTTTATCCTTATGAAAGTATATTGATTTCCTTTCCTCTCGATTGCTTGTGGCCGAGCACATTCGGTCAAATGGAGTCCGGGTCACGGTTGTGACGTTAATAACGGGTTCAGTGAGTTATCGTTATGCCAGTAGACGAGTGGCCGTATCGATAAAGGTGGTACGGCAGTGATATGTAGAGGGAGCGGTATGCCAGTTCAAATCCGAGTCATGTCACTTTAATGAAACCCCAGTACATAACGGTGACTTACCGTACTACGTTATTGTCGTGTATGATGTTCGCTGTTTGGTTTATTTCCAACTTTCGTTGTTTTAAAGGGGTTACTGAGCTTTTTTATAGCTACACAAATCTTGACCCTGGTTTCTGTCTCTGCCACATAAAATTCGTAACCAGACCTGAAATGCCAACCGATAAGAACCTTAAGCATTCTGATGCTCAGAATGTTGTTTATCTAATTCCCTGTTCCGAACCAACATGCAAAGCGAATTACGTAGGTAAGCCAAAACAGACACTGAATATCAGTATTGTGTCCTATATAAATCCAACCTTATTGACAATGATTAACCTAATTCGTCCGTACTACATAAGATAAAAATAAGGCGCACACTCTTGTCCTGTATATAATAATAAGAAAGATTTCTTTACCAAGAAAAAGTTAAACAGGTCTGGGAAGGTATATCATGATCCAGTGATACCCAACTCAATATTGTTATTTTATTATTTTGAAAAACATTACACTACTAAATCATGCGCAATGGCTGTTTGCCGTGACGTCACAGTGAGTTTGCCAATGACGAACGAGAACAACGGTTGTTTGGCCGTCTGATTGGACTAGCCCAGTCACGTGATATGCACGTCACAGCAAACAGCCATGGCGTGTGGTATAGGTTAAATTTGGAAACCCTAGGAATCCTCACCCATCGTCCCCAAGTTTATAACCACTTAATGTTTGGCAGAATATGTTCCCATTCTACAACAATTTGGAGTTAAAGAATTTGGACGCTAGGACCTCCTGTGTATAATGCGGCATCGTTTAGACATCCCACTTATCCCCTGCTTCTGCAGGCGTCAGGTCTAGTCTCCCTGTTGTCAATTCCCAATATATTGACGTAGGTCCTTTTGATTTAAATTTATTTATTTTTGTTTATTTATTGCTTAGTGTGGTGTTAGGGTGTTGATTTAGCAAGGCTGCGGTGTTTTTATGGGTGTTTTCTTGAATGTAGCATGTGCTACTTACTTGTGCTTGACAAAGAGACCTGGCAAGTTTTAAAACGTCGCATTTTTGCACTTGAATCCTGCACCTTGCTGGCTACTTCTTCCCGATCTCATTTGGGTGGGTCACTGTAGAATCGTAAGGATTACAGCTCTGCCTCTGTTTAAACTATGGTGGATGGATAGAGATTTTCATTTATGAAATCTTGTAAAATCTTGTGAATTTTGTTAAGAGTGCTAAAGAGTATTGTATTGCTCATAAGAAACATTCATGGTGTATCCAGTCAGGCTCTGGGGTCGAATTCATGTTGATTTCGCAGGGCCACAGGATAACCAAATGTTCCTAGACTAGCTATAATTGACGCATGTTCAAAATAACCATTTGAAATTTCTTTGAAGAAAACAACATTAGCTGAAATGTAATCTAAGTTTAGATCACTTTCTACTATTTGCTAAGCATGGGTTTTGTAAAATACAAGTGTGCAACAATTCCCCACATTTTCACGAATTCGAAGATTATCTGCATAATTGTGAATTCTTTCCATCAATTCCGGATGTTTTCCCCCAAAGCAATGGCCACGCTAAAATTATCGTTCGTAATTCTAAAACAGCCTACACTAGGGCAAGCCATATGCTAGTGGAAATTCACCCAACAAATCGCTGCCGAATTACCTTCAAGCTGCTCGTGGAATGCCTGTTTACATTTAGGCAAAACTACTGCTAAATTATTCGTTGGTCGGCAAATTCGTTGCAAACTGAACTTGGCATTTCCTGACTAGAGATCACATTTCCAAGAAAATCACCGTTCTCAAGTTAAATTTTCAATTATGCACAAACCAACTTAAGTTTCATGGTGGCGAGCAGATTTGGTACCGGGATTTTTGCTTGAAACACCATGCGTATACATTTCCACATGCATAATTGATGAGCTGGGTTATCTGAAATACAGAATTCATGCTACTGACGGTTGTGCTTTGATCCGTTGCGCATACCAACGCCGTGGCACAGTGTCTCCATTCATTCCCTTTGCCAGAACTTTCGACGGGAGGTGCAACACAAAAGGAATTGCCGAATCCACCCACTTTGAGTACTCAAATGCCGGCTGAGAAACCTCCCAGTCCTCGATCCAGATAGCATTTCCATAAATGAGGAAGGAATAGGAGTGGACCGGAAGTAAGTAAACCCATTGATAATAAAAGAACTTCGTTGGGACTTCCTGTTCTCGATCGACAAGCTGTCTTTCCTGGAAAAGCTGGTAGCAAGGTTACTAAACTTTCCAGTGCTTCGGGTAGTGTAGGAGTATTTCCTCAATTTTCAAATCGTGCTAAAGTGAAACCTCACGACTCCACCTTTAATAATCCCTTACAAAAAATACTGCAGTTTTTCCCATAAAAAATTCACTAACTGCAAATTTAGTACAGTTCTTACTTTTTGAACTGCAGTTCTGTTACGGAACTTCAATGTCTGCGATAAAGTGCAGCCTTCAACTGCAGTTCTTGTAGACTGTAATGCAGTTCCACTACACACTGCAATTCTGTGATCAACTGCAGTATGTAATTCTTGTAGGTGGGCAGTGTAGTTTCATTACAAAACTGCAGTTTTTGGTGGAAATAGTCGTTTTGATTGCATATCTAGTAGATTGGAACTACAATTTCTGTAACAAAGTGTAGTTTTCAACTAGAATTCTTATACATTATGACTGCAGTTTTGTTACACAACAGCAATTTGTGTGGCAAACTACAATTAAATCTTATAGACTGGAATTGCTGCTCCATTATAGAACAGCAGATTTTGTACAAACTGCAGTCTGCAAGTAGAGTTCTCGAATATTGTAACTGCACTTTCGTTATAGAACTATACGGTTTCTGATTCAACTTCAGCCTTCAAGATTAATTGTCATTACATATGAAGTCCAATATAATGACAGTTTTCAACTGCAGTTCTTGTAGATCGTAACAGTGTTTTTATGAGTAGAACTAGTCTTCAAGTGCAGTTGTAGATTAAATTTATAAAATTATAGTTTTTAACTGACGTTATTGCGAATGATGACTTCAGTTATGAAGAGACAACTATGAAGGAGCATATGTACTGATTCTCTCAATGATTTTACTGACCATACGTTATGCAATGGTGCCTGTCTGAGCATCTCTTTTATCAAGTTCTACGAATCGATCTTCGAAAACAATTGCTAACCACTATTGTGTGCATCTGAATTCTGTTACAACCCACTACATATCAGTTGAAAACTACAGTTTAACATCGAAATTTGTCCAGAAACTGACGTACAAATTGCAATCTACAACAATGGCCAATTTCCACTTTTACAAATTGCATTTTAGTGTGCAAACCGATTTCCCGCAAATGGTAAAGTCCAGATTTCCACGGAAAGTCCTGTTCCAATGCACAGACAACTGAACTTTAAAATTACTTTAAAATGTATAGTAATAATAATAAAACTGTTTAACCACAGATAGTGGTAAGGAACTTGGAAGGGGGATGTCTCACTAACACCAATCCTAATTTAAAAATAGTGCGGTCACGACAAAAGCCAAGTAAGTTTTTTTGGTGTTTAAAAAATTGTGAGTACAAAAATCCGGTCTCTTCAGAAACTTTGCAAGTTGGAGTCTGTTTAAGGCGTTTCGGAAACCAGCTGCCGTACGCGCGGGACTGAAATTCTTTCCTCAAGAAGTGAGTTCCAGGCAGGGATTACCCTAATGGCAAAGAAATTTTTTCGGCACTCCCGACTGCAGGATGGGACTAATAATTTTAATGAGTGACCCCGATTAGAGCGTAACAAGTTGAGGTCGAAGAAAGGCAGGTCCACCTTCTGAACACCACAAAGAATTTTGAAAGTTGGAATTGAATCAAACTTCAGCCTACGTAATTCGAGCGATTCAAGACCTGTTTTCAACAATCGCTCACAGTAAAGCTTGTCCCGCAGACCAGGAAGGCCCTTCGTAAAGCGGCGCTGCACAGACTCAACCCGATCGATATCCTCAACTCGATCGATTAGTTTTAGTGTTAATAATTAAAACTGTTTAACTGCGATAATTAATGAATTTGTCTTGGCAAATAAAGGCAACTTGCTACGCAGTCTGTCTCAGATAACAGGAACTATCTATCAATCATTAGGAATTTCCCACAACAACCATAGGCTGGACACAAGTTATTGTCGGAACTTTAAGGTTTGTAACGCTTCCTAAATTAGGTTTAAGGTTTAATTATACGTAATGAAGTTCTCAAAGTTAAATAAAAGTGGTTAATTAACTGTTTAAGGTAAGCCCGCCCGCCATTGGTGTATTTTAGCAATATTAATTCAAATGCACATCCGAAAGCCTTACTAATTAAGGTAACAAATGAGCGGGTATATAAGGTTGACTCGTGGCATTAAGTGTACCATAGTGATAGGTAGGTTATCTGAGGTAAGAGTAGTCACTAGTCCACAATTTTATACTCATCTGAGTCAAAACTAGTAGGAAATGGAGTGCTGAATAAGGACAGCAGAGTTCCATTTTGTAGTAACTATTGTTCGGTGACCGCATTTTTTTTCATATGTATACTGCTGTTTTCATGAAGTGCAATTTTCATGCAGAACTGCAGTTTTTGAAAACCGCAGTTCACTGCATGACTGCATGACTGCAGTTTTCAATTCCTGCACTTTTCTCGACGAGCTGCAGTTCATTGATAAAGTGCATGAAGAACTACAGTTTGTGTTGCATAAAATTGCACTTTAGTACTGTCTAAAACTGCAGTATTTTTTTGTAATGATTTTTGGTCGTACTACTATTATTACGTATTGTTTCTTTTCAATTTCTTTAAATACTTGATTTTCCTGGAATAAAAGTCCAGAAGATGTGAGAAGATATTTTTTCTGGCACATTACTAATTCAAAAATTAATTTTTTTTTCATCCTGCAGTGTGTTTGTTTCTAGCTAATTACTTATGTTGTAAAATTTACAATATAACAGGCGTATTCCATAAATCCACTCAAGTGTGAGTGGGGCTAAATGTGAGTGTAAGGGTTAAAACGCGTCTATAGAAATACCCTCAGATGTTAGGCCACTCACATTCGCTTTTGCAGCTATACTAAAATTGGTGACCCTTACCTTAGATATCTGTACTCACATTTGCCCTCTCACACTCACACTTGAGAGTAGATTTCTGGAATACAGCTGTAAGTGAGCGTTTAGTTCAATATAATTGAAAGTTTAACAGGCAGATGAATTTAATAATTAATGTTACTTTCAAGTTATTTTGAAAGGTCAGTGGCAGTGTGGTGTCTCAGCGCACCTTGCCTCATGCTAATATACCTTGTTAATAACCTTACGGTAGAGGTATAGCTTCCATCACATTCCAGTATGTCTGTGAGTCGCATGTCTTTAGCATATGACCATGGCCATGTAATAAAAAGTTCCATGGGTTATTCCCTAGTGCTATAATTGTAATCATCCTGACCTAGTGATGTCTTCACATAGTTTTCTCTAATGAACCACTAGTATTCAGCGGAAAATACTACAGAAGTGGTACCTGTGGCAGTGTGCAATCAGTGTCACGCTTCGTGCTGGAACGAAGGATAAATCCTACAGCCCAATCAATCAGTACTGCCGGAAACTCACTGCTGGAGCTCATGAAGAATGAAAAATCTGGGTGTGAAGTTGAAGTAAGGTATATTCTACCCTTGCGCTTAATACACGATGCACTTTTACCACGACCCCGAAAAGAAGCAGCAGAAAGAAACACGCAGAAAAAATTGCTTTGTCGTTTTTGTTTTTGTTATAGGTTAGAATAGGTCAGTTGCCTTGAATCGAATTCAAGGTATTTTTGGGGCTCTGCGTTACGATTACTGATAGTGTATTATATTATGTTCAATGTGCGGTTAAATTTTGATGAGTTTAACTTTTTGAGATTTTGACGCGTCGTTGGTCCCCTGAATCTTGGGAAATAAAACCACAGACGAAAAAAAAGCCTCGGAAAAAAAACAGAAGGTAAAAAGTCGCGGGAAAAAAGACAGCAGGGAAAAAAAAAACGTTAGGAAAGTCGTTTCCTGGAAAAACTAGTAAAAGGGACCGCCAAGTTCCGAATGGTTCTGCCCTTAAAAGGAGTGATATCGGTAGCAAAGTTCAAGTTTTCATTTAACGTCCAAAGTATTATTTGGTGCGATTAATTTTGCGAATGTTTTGTTGTGTTCATATCACTCCTTTTAAAGGCCGAACCATTCGGAATTCCGCGGTCCCTTTTACCAGTTTTGGTTTTGATATGATTACAAATTACAACGAGAAGGGTAGACGTCCTGACTGCGTACACAAATTCACTACAGTCTGCAGTGCGTGATAGACCAGAATACGGCGACACGGTTTCACACTTCCAACAAAGTCGGTGAATGAAAAACACGCAAGTAATCGAACACGATTGCAAAGCAAACAGAAGGCACTCAAGTAGGTAATGGTCGATGTCCTCCATCACTCCTGATCAGCAGTATCAACCTGCCGAATCCAGCTGGTTGATACTGCACAGATACCAATTCACCCATTCAGTCATACACGGCCAGTCCGAAGTCTGGACAGAAGAGACGCATATAGTGGCGGTAAATAGAAATCAATAAAAACAGTTAGTAAACAAAAACTAGGTTCCCTTTACTAACAATCTCTGGAAAAACGACTTTCCTAATTTTTTTACTGCTTTTTTTTCCCCCGCGCCATTTAATCTTCAGCCTTATTTCTTAGGCTCCCCCCCCCCCCCCAACGGCGTTTTTTTTCCTCAGTTGCAGAGCACAAAATACAGGTAATTTCAAAAAGGGTTAAACCCGACAGAATTGGCCTGGTATTGATCATAATGCAACGCACATAACGATATGATCAATGTAGAATACCATTTATATATTCTCTTTTCAAACGTGAGGAACGAACGACGACAATGTTGTTAATTTTAGGAGTCATTTACGATAGGTAATTAAAACGAAAAGAAGAAGGATGCCGCCATTTCAAAGTCCAACGTACTAAGTTTATACTGTGACACTGCCTGGCGAACCGCTCCCCCCTTGACGGATCTCAACGTTCACTGAGTATTAACGAAGCGATCGGTGAGATGAATAACCAATGAGCTCTCTTTTTTGATTTCAGCCTCTCGTCAACAAGTTAAGCTGGAATTCCAATAAATCTCCATAGTGTTTGTGAAACTAATTGAAAGGAGATTAATTGAGTTTGTGAAAGTAACCTTTCCATCTCTTTGGTGGGAGGAGCTCTTTCTTTTTTTTTTTTTTAGAAGTCCTTCTGTATCGATCTGCTGTTTTTAAATCCTCGGAACCGAGCCGTACTAATTGGGGGTAAGTGGTGGAGAGTTGGTTGTGGTGGT
>JAHWFP010245769.1:54841-70695 GCA_023313725.1 Lithobius niger | reverse complement strand
TGGGTGTGGTGGCAGCCGGGAGCCGGGGGAGGGGAGGGGGATGAAGGAAGAAGCTTGTACTCAGCTCAACTTGGCGAAAGTCGTGCGTTTAATAGAACTGAAAATTGACAATTTCTGCTCAAAATGCCAAAACTGATTGTTAAAACTCTGGCCTTTCGAAAATCAGGTCGCCCTCAATGCGACTTTTCCGCGAATTAAATGTTCTCTCACAGAGGTCTGTATAGTATATTCACAAAATTGTTTGCTATTACCATAAGGCATCGTTATCTCAACCAGTTGCTAGCTTTCATTGTACACATGTTATGAGTTGTCCTAAGATGATTGTACGTAAGACTAACACAGGCTGCTCAAAAATATTTTACGTGCATTGCCCCAAAAACTATATCCAACTACCACATAATATAAGAAAGAGTGTTAATGTTCACAGATATGGCAAAGATCTCCGATAATGACTGCTTGGTATATATGGACCAAGTGGACAGTCTTTAAAAATTCTTGAAATAGGTGCTCTCATTAGAAATGATTCTTGTATTATCATACATCGTTTCTCATTACCAATATTTTTTCCTTTTTTTCCAGCTACCCTGCGCACGATTGTTTCACTGAAGCAGGAATTTTGCTTCAAATGGTTTTTCTGTATTTATTTACTCATGTTTTTTAAAATATATTCAGATCGAATGTTTGTATTTTTCGGACAGACAACCAATTGCATAATTTGTAGTCATCATGCGAACAATAAACTTCACTTCAGTTCACTTTCACTTCACTTCACCTTCCCGTGTTATAACCCTGTAATCCATTATCTATTAGCACACTGCCACCATGATTTAAAATGTTGTTTAAATTAATGCAGAAATGGAAACTAAATCTGTTCAAAACAAAACTTGTTAAAGATTCCGGCAAGTTTAAAGTCATCTGAAGTCGTGACGACAACTAACCTCTCTTTACCAGATTTCTTCATCTCTAAAAAAAAATCTGGTAATGTTCAAAATTGAGCCGGTTCAGCCAATTTACAAGCATTAATTGCTTCGGCTGACTTAAGGCTCGTCAAAATTAATTTTTTAAAAAAGTGGTCATCGTGGCTGAGCGGTGAGAGAGCTCAGCCTGGTTTCTGGAGGATTGCGGATCTGGTCGAACCCTGGTAAGGGGTTCTTGGTAAAGTCCCCACCGGCCAGGGTAGTGTGAGAGGCTACCATGCTCCTTCAGCGACTATGGGATGTATTCTGGCTAATTCTGGACAATCTTTCAGCCCCGATGATGATCGGAGGTTTCCCGGATCGAATCCCCGAGCTGGCACCTCCCTTTACCAGATTTCTTCTTCTCTACAAAAAAAAAATCTGGTAATGTTCAAAATTGAGCCGGTTCAGCCATACACGCATTAATTGCTTCGGCTGACATAAGGCTCGTCAAAATTAATTTAAAAACAATTTTTTTTAAACTTCACAAACTGTGCTAGAAAGCTGTGCTGTGGTCTTTTTTCCCGAGCGTATCACTGGAATTACTTAATGCAGAAACGCTGACTGACGAGGACAAAATTTTGTTAGGGATTCCAGTTAAGTTACCTACGTTTTAAATCGTGGTACCAATTTTAGGTTCTCTCCCCCTAAAAACAAACAGCAACAAACAACAACCAATTAGGTTAACGACAACCGTACACAGTTTAGCAAAATAGACCATTTTAGCTTAGCGGCCCATTTATTTGCTCTCACCTCTTGTCTTGATAATACTGTAAACTCGTGCTCTTGGGAAATCAAGTAATGTGCACTAAAGCCGCGTAACATGCTTCAACCCATTACTACTGTCTTGCCAAGTCCCTTTCAAACGAATTTCCTGCAGTTGTAAAATGGTTGGAAAATCTGAATTGAAGCAAAATTTAAGTCTTTCCGTTTCCCCCGCCCCGCCTGATCCTTCAATGGATTTTTTGTGTGATACGTCATCGTGAAGATAAAACAAATGTAAGTCGGAAACAATTTAGCAGCTACAGTCATAATTATAAAATAACGTAGTACACCCTTTTAATAGATGTCCTTCCAGTTGATACGAAGTTTCAGCTTACGATGACTATTGGCCAAATTATCAGATCGCGGCGCCTTATTGCAAGATAAATGTAACGAAATCTGCGGCTAACTCCATCTTAACGCCTGCGTAAATTAATTCGTCACTCATTCGCAAAAACTTGAATCCAGTCGTGTTGGACTTCATTCATTTAAAACGTCTTCTGGGTTTATTTCATTTAAATATGTTGATGTTCAACTTACAGAGAAAGTCTTCTACGGATTTAGTACCTGTCACGCTTGCTGGTTGAACAAGTTATGCAATATTGATTTATTTATTATTGGAAGCAACATCCCCCTGCTGCCCATCTACTGCCCATTTTCTGCCCATCTACCACCAAACTACGAGCTACTATATGACACACACACAGACCATAACCACTGTTAGTATTGGCGGCATCATCTCTGATTGAACGGCCAAAGTTCGGACAATGACATCGTGCAGGCTGACGTGCGTATCTAGGCACGCACTAGTGTGTTGTCACAAATCTAAACAACATTGCCAAATAAATTAAGTCCGCGTCCACTTCACGAAAAACAAACAAAATGTCAAAATAAAGTAAAAAAAAAAAAAAAAAACTGGTGAAGTGGCCACCAAGTTGAGAATGCTTCGGCCCGACAAAGGAGTGTTATGAACTAAATTTTAAAAAATTTTAAAAATTAAAACTAAACGAAAACCTGATAAAAAGGCCACTAAGTTGAGAACGGTTCGGCATTTTAAAGGAGTGATATGAAATTCAAATACTGGAAAAATATTGGAGTGATATGGCCACTATTTTTCTAATCAAGCAAGCTATCGTTGACGTGGCACAATAATTCTGCACGCTAGTTGTGCTGAGTCTAATACACAATTTAAAAACAGAAGTGATATCATATCAAAAACCCAAACTAGTAAAAGGGACCGCCAAGTTCTGAATCGTTCGACTCTTAAAAGGAGTGATATCGGTAGCAAAGTTTCAAGTCATCATTTAACGTCCAAAGTATTATTTGGTGCGATTAATTTTGCGAATGTTTTGTTGTGTTGATATCACTCCTTTTAAAGGCCGAACCATTCGGAACTTCGCGGTCACTTTAACCAGTTTTGGTTTTTGATATGATTACAAACTGCTACGAGAAGGGTAGACGTCCTGACTGCGTACAGAATTTCACTACAGTCTGCAGTGCGTGATAGACCAGAATGCGGCGACACGGTTATACACTTCCAACAAAGTCGGTGCATGCAAAAACACGCAAGTAATCGAACACGATTGCAAAGCAAACAGGTGGCACTCAAGCAGGTAATGGTCGATGTCCTCCATCACTCCTGATCAGCAGTATCAACCTGCCGAATCCAGCTGGTTGATACTGCACAGATACCAATTCACCCATGCAGTCATACACGGCCAGTCCGAAGTCTGAACAGAAGAGACGCATATGGTGGCGGTAAATAGAAATCAATAAAAACAGCTAGTAAACAAAAACTAGGGTTAAAGGGTTTAAAGGGTTTAACGAGCGTTAACCACTCCTGGTCATCTGCCCGAAGCCCTAAGGCCCTATGTCTGCAACAGCCAGATTCCCAGGCGGTCACCCACCCAAGTATCAATCCAGCCCAATGCTGCTTAACTTCGGGGATCTGACGAGAACCGGTGTTTCCAGCACTGCAAGGCCGCAGACAAAAACTAGGTTCCCTTTACTAACAATCTCTATACATATTTCGCTTAGGAGCAGACTTAGCTCAGGAGCTGCAAACTTACTGATGTAAGAAGACTTGATGAGGCTTTGTTAGGGAGGATTAAACAAACGAGGCTTCAACAATCAGCAAAAGGGCAAGCGGCCTCATTCTTGCACGGTAGCAAAGAAAAAGGGCGAGCGCCCGACAAGAAGAACGGATATGCGCTCTAACAATTAGAAACAAACAGTATTACAGCCGAGTTGAATCAGCGGGAATCAACTAGACCAGCGTATGTTACGCCGGGGAACAACTAGTTATCATCACTTCTTGTCCCAAGACGATTAAAGTCATTGTGATAGCAATAACTTCACTACAAAAGTCCCCTAATCGATAAGCAAGCCACACTTTATCTGACATACTTTAAAAAAAAATCCTGCATCACAAGTGAGAAAACTAATTGTCTTCAAAGACAAAGAGTAGCATGAAACAGGCCTATGGGCCTTTTATTTATTAACGAACTTAAATTCCAAATAGGCAATAAGGATATGTAAACAAATTGAAGCGAATCGAACAGCAGCGGTTTAGCAGTAATCATGGAGAGAGACATACTTAAAATCATGATTAAAAAAGATCTATTTGGCCCATTTTGCAGCGCACCTCATAAAATTGTAAACTGCCTTTAGGATGAATGTTTCAGGAACGATATGAACTAAATTTTTTTTAATGTTTTAAATTAAAACAAAACCAAAAACTGATAAAGAGGCGACTAAGTTGAGAATGGTTCGGCATCTCAAAGGAGTGATGAGAAATTAAAATATAAAAAAAATGGCCTATCAAGCCACTTTTAACGTGGCACATCATTACACATCTGCAGGCCAGTTGAGTTGAGTCTAATACGCAATTAAAA
Source organism: Lithobius niger (assembly GCA_023313725.1). Lineage (NCBI taxonomy): Eukaryota > Metazoa > Arthropoda > Chilopoda > Lithobiomorpha > Lithobiidae > Lithobius > Lithobius niger. The sequence continues at coordinate 66,083 of JAHWFP010245769.1, read as the reverse complement.
AAAAAGTAGTGATATCACATCAAAAACCAAAACTGTCAAAAGGAACCGCCAAGTTCTGAATGGTTCGGCCCTTCAAAGGAGTGATATCAACACACCAACACATTCGCCAAGTTTAAACCTTGATTGAACCTTGCTACTGAAAGCTGAAGTGCTCTAGTTTTCTAGTTTTCATTTAACCTTCGAACTATTAATCCGTGCGATTAACTTGGCGAATGTTTCGGTGTGTTGATATCACTGCTTTGACGGGCCGAACCATTCGATAGTTGGCGGTCCCTTTTACCAGATTTCGTTTTTGACATTAGTAGTTATCACGGATAGACAAACATACGCCAGTGCATGACTAGAAGATCCCTACCCTTGCTTGGCGCTAATGACCAAGCTGTCGACGCGCCATTAAGCCTCATTCCCCCCCCCCCCCAACCTTGCTGCGCTTCCTACCGCGCCTCATAAAAATGTAAACTGCAGCCGTTAGGAGGAATGTTTCATGAATGTTTCTTGAAAGTAATGTCTTCTAGACGCCCTCGCCACTTTTGTTACCCAACTTTTTATCTAGAAACTTAAGCCTCTTTCTCCAGTGCAACACATTGATCGTTCTCCTGCGCGAAGCCATGGCGTTCCAGACATGCCAGGCGTCCTCTTCTTGGCCCACTTTTGATGCTATCATCAGGTAGTGAGTGTTTTCGTTTTCTGTCTCTGCGAATTTGTATTCAAAACGGAACAAGACACCTTCCTCTAGTGAATATTAAATCAAGGGATAAAACCATGGCTGGTCTCAAGAGTGATATGCAAATTTGTACTGCTCGGTTTCGCGGAAGAAAGGCTAACCATCATTTGAAATTGCAATCTGGAACAGATTTGAAGGTGCCCTCGCAACACCATGCGGCCCTTCAAGGCAAACCGCTGAACGCAAATTGGTTTTGTTTTTGCGAAAGAAAGTTTCTGTAAAGCATTTTTAATTATCAGTAGAATATTTTTTGCTTCGTTTAAGTGTATTTTGATTTTTTATGCTTTGCCACACCTCGAGCCATGATTTCGTGGTGGAATGGAGAGATATGGAAATTCAATAATAACAAAACAAAAAGTTCCAAAGCTGTACTAAGTGGGTAATAAGGCGGTGGTTGGTTGGGGAGGAGGAAATCCATAACTTTGTTGGTTTTAAAGGAAAAAAAGCTGGTTGCCTCAGTGAAGGAAATTTGCGGTAGGGGCTCAACGACAAGGGCGAAGTGAGAACAATGTTCCTAATTTTTGTGAATCAAATGTAACTTTGACAAATGTAACGAGACATAATTTTACACATTTCGTAGGAATCGTATGTTGGATGGGTGGGGGGCGGGGCGGGATGCGCGGAGGGAGGTCAATACGGTCAGTATAGACCTGAAAAGATTTCAGGTACGCTTGTCGCCTTACACGCCTCAGGGAAACAATCTCCCCTCTCCCTCCGCGCATCTTGTGACGGGTTGTAGATACTGTTTGCTCATGATATACGAAAGCAAATTCAACAACGCCAGGTGTCTAATGGATTATCGCGGAAAAATAACCAGGGGCACATCATTAAAAGGGGTTAAAACATGCTTATATTGCGAGAGCAAATTTTCATGGGCGATGTCGTCCTGGAAAAATTTGTGTTGCTTACATTTCCTGCGGCTCGAGTCGAAAACATTTGGGCGGTTTTATGCGGTTTTATGAAAGAGAACTAACCCTCATATGTGCAGTGAGAACTTTAGAACAGTTCGTTTTGTATGTAAAATTGAAGTACACTTTAACCATGGTTAAAGTGTACTTCCCGTTTAACCACCCGTTTAACCACGAAACGGGTGGTTAAAGAATGACTGGTTCTTCAGGTTGCAGACTCGTATACTTATAGGAACGACTCGAACTACGAACCATCAGCTATCGAACTTGTGCTAAACATTCGCCATGCATTCACTGTTTTCCAAGTTCAACAGCAGACTTGCACTAGTTGCCCCTGAGGGCTCAGCTTCACCGCATGCTTGGGAGTATACGGCAGAACCACTTTGTTGACCTTAATTGTGCACGACAATAGCCCGCATTTATAAAAACAAGCATTACCTTTTACTTGCTAAAAGTGAAACAATTGCTTCGGATTAAATTCATAAGAAAAGTGAAGGAAAAGGTTTTGCTTTTAGGCAGGAGTATTTGCTTCAAAGTAAAAGGTTTTGCTCGTTTCGTATTCATAAAACGAAGTAGTTGCTTCAAACTTGAAGAATTTGCTTCCAGAAAGATGCATCTAGTCCGGAGCAACTTTTTTTGCAAGAATTTCACTTTTCCCAGTTAAACCTTCATTTCCAGTGTGTGTACTGAGTGGTATATTTGCTATGCGTTCACAAACCACGTAACACCTTTTTCTAAAAATTTAGACCCTTCGTAATACTCGTATAACACTCGGCGTGGCCCCCCCCCCCCCACCTGAAAATACTTAACAATTTCTAACCCCCGCCTCCATTTTTTTACGAATTCGTTTTTCTAAGGTGTCCTTAGAACCTAGGGGCTTGTAATGACCAGTGATTTTGAAAAAATAATTGTTAAGTCGTGATCTGAGAAAGCGCTGAATTGATATCTGCATTCACGGCTTCCAACATAATTTTTTCCCTCGTCAGTAGTTGAATGCACCTTTTCCTTGTTTTACTTTATCAGTTTTATGTTTTGTTATTCATCTTTTTCATAAAGGATTTACTATTCACCTTTTTTCCAAAGAGCGTCATAGATTCATTGTACAGTGGTATGTAAAGCGTTGTTTTTCTTAGTCTTCGTGTGATTACGATTTTTCCATGATCTTGTCCGAAATGCTTATTCCAGAGGTGGTATCTTCACCTCCATGTACGTTTTCACTTTCACTTACTGACGACATTTCTTTTCTTACACGCAACTTCTACACATACTTTACACTAGACAAATCAACACGTCAATTTAGTTTTCATCATTGAAACCTATGAACAAATTCAGGTCTCAGTGCTGAAACAAATTAAACAATTGAACGGGCCTCACATCCACACTGCAAGTTAGAATAGCACGTCTGATAGCACACCTTCAGTACCTTTTACTTCTTTCATTTGAAGTACTTGCAAGGAAAAGGTTGAGATTATAAATACGAACTGAAGCAAAACCTTTTACTTCTGCCTTTTACTTCGAAGTAAATGCTTCATTTTTATAAATACGGGCTAATGTTTGACTGCAACCTTCCAGTGACGTAAAGATAAGAGTAACAGCCAGTTTCGTGCACAAATAAAACCACACTACGTTTCGGGAGGACAACCTCCCGTCTTCAGGTAAAAATAAACACTAAAACATTTTTAAAATTCATGGCAGTATCTGCCGAGTCACCAAGTCTATAAAAACAAACCATTCATTCATGGTCAAGGCCTAAAACATTAAAATTATTAAAAAATATAAAACATACCAAATGATACCAAATGATAAACCATGTTATTAGTCTGTCCTCCTGTCCGGTGTTTTTCAATTTTTGCAGGAGGTACAGATGTATGACAAGATTTAGATTAGGGGTTTGAATAACATCTCTGCAATGTGTGGTGCAGTGGCAACCCGGACCACTGCACTGTGACTGAGGTTGGCGCTAATGACCAAGTTGTCGACGCGCCATTAAGCCTCAATCCCCCCCCCCCCATGTTATTAGATGGGCACTCGGAGTTACACTTACTGCCGGGCGCCCCTCTAATAACATGGTTTATCATTTGGTATGTTTTATATTTTTAATAATTTTAATGTTTTAGGCTTGACCATGCCTGAATGGTTTGTTTATAGACTTGATGACTCGGCAGATACTGCCATGAATTTTTTAAATGTTATAGTGTTTATTTTTACCTGAAGAGGGAGGTTGCCCTCCTGAAGCGTAGTGTGGTTTTATTTGTGCACGAAACTGGCTGTTATCTTATCTGCAAAAAGTGCTGAAACTTCTCAATTCCAGTGGCGTACGCAGGAATTTTTGTGTGGAGGGGCACAGTGCTTGAAGGGGCACCTTGTGGCACTAAAAAAAATTATTAATAACCAGTCAGGGGGTGCGGGAGCTCTGAAAATTCGCACATTTTAGAGCATTTTGGGGCCCATGAAGCAACTCTTCAACATTTTCAGCAACTTTTTTGGGAGGGGAGGAACAATGGAGCAACTTTTCAACGTTTTCAGTAACTTTTTTGGGAGGGGAGGAACAATGGAGCAACTTTTCAACGTTTTCAGTAACTTTTTTGGGAGGGGAGGAACAATGGAGCAACTCTTCAACATTTTCAGCAACTTTTTTGGGAGGGGAGGAACAATGGAGCAACTTTTCAACGTTTTCAGTAACTTTTTTTGGGAAGGGGGGGGGGAGGGCAATGGAGCAACTTTTTAACATCTTCAGCAGCATGTTTTTTTTCCAGAATTTTGAGATTGTAAATTTTGGGGCTACATGACAATTTGAAGTATTATGACATACTGTATATTATCACATGAAAAATCACTAAGGACAAATTTGGCCTGTGACGTGGGGGCGCCTGACTTTCCTTTGGGGGAGTGGGGATCCGTGCCCCTTGGGTCCCCCCCCCCTCCTTACGTACGCCTCTGCAACCTTCGTACGTTACGTGCAAAAACCACGGCAATTAAAAACCTGACATGCCCCGTAACGATCATTTCATCTCTATCATTGAAGAGGCACTTCAAGACGCTTAGGAATGTTACCTACTAATTACCTTCTCATATTACACCGACGAGAGTTGCAGTTAGCGTACCCAATGAGTACGCAAAAAAACCTATTAATAGTATCATTACCATACTACGCTGTAAGATTTTCCTGTAATGTTTGGGTGTGTTTTCTTTGAAACCCTTGACGATGGAATTGTCGTTACTCTTCATTCAAGCTTTGGTTGGTCTTTGCTTCCTTCCATTTCACGGGTAGTGGGTTTAAAGTTGGCCGAGCTGTTTCCGTTCTGTTTTTATTCTTTAATCAGAACATTTTTTTCTTTTATTGCCTCCTTGAAGTGAATGTGGCCTAAGCTTTAATGTTGAAGTCAGTCTAAAACGTAAGGTTTACGCAGTCACTGCACATACGGACGTTACGGCTGTACGTGCAGTGACTACTTTACCTCCGGTTGTGAAACGAATACTATTGCTTAAGACTAAAGCCAGATTTCAACTTTTTCTTAAAGTCGCACTTTATCATTTAAGTCTCAAATGTGGTAAAGTCGTTCTCGGACTCACGATGCCGCCCTAAGCAGGTGCGAAGACCACCCAGGTGCAACTTTACATTAAAGCTTGCCCTTTATTATATCGGTTATAAAGTCGCAGTATGACGTGCGAATTTAGCCTAAAGTACGGCTTTACCGTAATGTTCCAACTTTACGTAGAAACCAAGCACGAGTTCATGCTGAGCAATTGTACTACAATCGGCCGTACAGCTTAAGTTCCATCGAACTTGGTTCTTTACGTCTAACGCAGTCTTTGAGTTTAAATTCAAAGCACACTTTTACTTTAAGTCTGAGATTGACTTTAACTTCAAGACAGACTTTTACTTTAAGCCTGAGCCTGACTTTAACTTCATGACAGACTTTTACTTTAAGTCTGAGACTGACTTTAACTTCATGACAGACTTTTACTTTAAGTCTGAGACTGACTTTAACTTCATGACAGACTTTTACTTTAAGTCTGAGACTGACTATAAGTTTAAGTCTGAAACTGACTTTAATGTCAAGATAGACTTTTACTTTAAATCTGAGACTGACTTAAACTTCAAGACAGAATTTTACTTTAAGTCTGAGACTGACTTTAACTTCATGACAGACTTTTACTTTAAGTCTGAGACTGACTATAAGTTTAAGTTTGAAACTGACATTAACTTCAAGACAGACTTTTATTTTAAGCCTGAGACTGACTTTGACTTCAAAAGATACGGTGACCTTAAGTTTAAGACTGGTGAATCGTCAGGTACTGAGGCTAAAATAGACAACTGCAACGATACATTTTATGTCTAGAGAAGTAATCCCACATTGTACACGTTCCCTTGGCGAACGAGAATAAAGGAAATCAGGCGAGGTGTCAGAGGTTCAGTGAAGAGCTGCGACAGACCATGTTCACCAGTTTAAGGGAAACCAGCATGGCCTCAAAAACACTGACTAAGGATGGGCCCCAAACAGGTTAGAGACTGTTAATGCCACTCTTAATCTATCAACGATTACCACCAGAGGGCACTGATGCCAATGAACCGAATGGCAAAGGCGTCACCGCCTAACTTTACGTTCCTGTGCATCGTCATGGAGATGGAACCTAATTAGAGGCACTAAAACAAATTGGTCACTACAAGAATACTTAATTTATTATTCATCCTTCAAAAAAATTGTAGATCATACTAGGAGTTTAACGTAATTTAAAACTAGATCGGAATTCCCTGATCGAATTTTCTGTTCTTTAATCATCAGATGGGTTGTAACCACGAGTGAAGCTAATTTGGTTTTGTGTAACGGGAAGCTGGCCAGTCGGATTGAATCTTCATCTGTGGTTTTTTCTTGTTACGAACGAGAAATGGTTCGAATCAAACCATAGGAGTTGATTGTGTTTTGGTGGATAAGCAACTTGACTAAACCGGAAGTTTAAGAGCGCGGCGTCAAAGGACGTACCGCCACGCCAATCGACACTCGCGGCCGCGCGATCGGAAATTTACACCCAACGCACTAGGTTTAATCTATCTAAACCATCTTTCAACATGGCGGTGAAAGCAGACGACGCCTAGTATAACGCGGTACTAAACTGGTATAACGGTACTAAATTAGATTTAGTAATTTATTCAATTTTTCTGCTGCTACGACATTTTAACTTGGTTAAACTTACTGTTGTCACAAGAAAATGACTCATTCTACACCGGTTTTCTTGCAAATATCATGCATTCATAAGCACCCCATCTCGTGTTACAAAAATACGATATTTACTTCCCCAACAATCGGCGTTAAGGTTTCGTTCGACTGTCAAACTTTGTTACAAAACACAATGGCACGTAACGCCTGGCAATATAACAATCTCTTATCTTACCTACGTTTGATACATCATAAACAATGTAGTACAGGGCGTATTTCACAGAAAATTCCACCGCCTGCGAGCGGATCAACCGCGAATACCTCATGGCGGCTTGGTCAGGCGGAAGTAGCAGACGCGCTTTGTATTCTGGGTACATTCGTGAGTCACGCTTGCCATCGAAGACTACGCACTTCGGCTATGCATTTGAGCTGGGAGTTGCTTATCCATTCAAACACAATCAACTCCTATGATCAAACACAGAACTAACTTCAACTTCATATAATGGCCACGCACGAAACTTCGTTAATTTCCGAAGGTTTTGTCGCTATTACCATGGTTGAATTACTCCATCGATCCAGCCATTTTAGTCTTCTGCACCGGCTGAGAAAACTATTGCAACGACTTTGTCCGTCCGTCTGTCGCTTTTTTCAACTTCGGAACGGTACCGGAAGAGACGACCACAATTGACAACGTCAGTTTCAGTGTCAAACGTTAGTTAAATAACATGGCAAATTAAAACATCGTTACTTCCTTATAGCTAACAGGCTTCTTCGAAGTAACTAAATGAAATAATTACATTTGATAGTCGAATTGAAATCTTATCGATAACACACAGCGGTAAAAACAAAAGGATTTTATAGCTTCGTTTAAAATAGTCTCGTCGCTTGTTGCATGAATGAATAGGCTTACATTCGAAGCAAATTCTTCAATAGGCCTATCTGATACTTGCGACATAAAAAAACTACAATTGATAAATTTAGCCCTAAAATCACGTTACCACGGCAACGTCAAATTGTTACGAGTCTTTGCTGGCTTCATCAACAGCACATTATGACGTCTGTCTATAGAGCAGCGTCATGTTATGTCATATTGGCTACAAGAGAGATAACTGCAAGGGGCACTAGATTAAAATGGAGGGGAAAACAGTGGCACTTCTAGTCAAGACAGTGCTTTGAGAGCGGATTTTATAGGCTTAAAAAAACGTTGTTTTCTCCAATCCCTTATACTGCTAGGTTGTAATCGGAAAAGAAAAGATTCCACTTGTTTAAAAATGTCAGCAACTGCCAACAAATCGACAAAAATCGAGCGTTATAGGCCTAAGAAATCCGCTCTAACAGCATTGGCTTCAGTAAGACGCCCTTCTTTCCCCCTCCAGTGACCCTTGCAGCTATCTGAGTTACTGGCTCTAGCATAGAGTTATATACAATAATACTATGTTGTGCCACTGCCCTATTACGTCTCTCCCGTTACTTTCCTACTACCACTGATCTATATAGGTTACATTGCGCATTACGTTGTAACACTAGTGGTGTGCCCGGAGGCACACTGTATTGTAAAAATGATTAGGCTTTCCGTACAATCCAATACTCCGTTTGCTGCTACTTACGAAATTAAAATTACAGGTAAAAATTAGGCCTAAAAGCTGACAATTATGCCTAAAATGTAAAACAGGCCTAGAAGCTAACTCATTTTTAACCAGCAATTGTGTTGGCTACTGCCTTTAGATTACATATTAGAGATCGTTGTTGCAGTGCGTGATAGAGGTGTGCGCCTCAACATTGGTAGTGGTGGAACTGTACAGAAGATCAGATGCGACTATATACGTAGTCGCTTTAGCCGCTTGTTTTATTTCTAGTTTCCCACCCGTAGCAATGGGTTTGCTTGGCCGTTGTCGATGCTGCGCGATGTGCTGTCTTGGAAAGACTGACACATGTCGCCCTCTGGAGGTGCCGTTAATAAAAGCACGTACAATTTTAGTCCACGATTTACGAGAAGTGGCATTACCTAATTATCTACCCAACCGCGACATAGAAGAGAAATGACACCTGGGATGAAATTACAAAGCAGTAAAATGATAAATATGAAGACAACAGATGTGGCAGTCAGATAATGAGTGCATGGCAAAAACCGTGTGAATAAAGACGAAGGAACACTTGCCAACCGAAAAGGTATCTTATTCATTACGCATTAATGCGAGCAAGAATATTAGTTCCGTCAGAGTTTTCAGAGGGCGCCACGCGTTCCATCTGGTAATTTTTGCTCATTTTTCAGCCCAAATCTAAAGTAAACTAAATTACAACTAAGCTAAACTAAATAATAATTAAATACAAGCTAGTTTCGTTTAATTTAGTTTAATTTTAGGCTGAAAACTGAGTAGAGATTCCCACGTAAAACTCGTGACGCCCTCTATAAACTTAGAGGGAACTAATAGGAATGAATCTAAAACGTTTCAGTTGGGGTTCTCAGTCACAAATTCTCCTCCTCAACCCTAAATCCTTGATGCTAGGTAAAGGTGCTCAGAATTACTATTAGCATTTACTCATACGTGCTAGGCAAACGATAAAACCAGGGGCTACATAAATATACGGACGTTTATGACATTAATGTTCTGGTTAAACTGAACTGGTTTAGCCGTGAATATAGCTCAATGGTGAACTTAGAAAACCGGTTTAAAGTTCGAATTCAGGGCATGTCTTCAGGACTTATGAGTCAAGCTTTACAAAACTTTTCGTACTTTTCCTGATTCCTACGCAAAGGGAAAGACGTTCTTAGTCCAACTTACTCTTTAAAAAACTTTTCCTTCTTTAGGTGTCCTTACATTCTCACAGCAGCTATGGGCGTGTAACATATCCTTTTCTGAGGAAGGCGTTACCCATAAAACTTCGATGTCAAAATACAATGTACGTTTTAAATGGCAAATACGGTGCTTTTCAGTTGCTTATTACAATAATTAGCCTTTTTTAATTGTCGTTAAGTATAAGAAGACTAATTAACATCCGTTGAATTTATGCATAAAAAAAAGAAAGAATTTTTGAGACCCAGTTTAGCACTATTTCTTGCCTCTAACTGCAGCTGTTGGCAAAGTGTTTCGACCTAACTGCAATTTATGCAACTCGTTCGATTTTCAGACGTTAAATTTTTCCTTTTTTTCCCCTTAGAATTTCTGTTCTTTCATGGGGAAAAAATAAAAAAAATTAACGCGTACAAGTTAAATCAGTTTATTACATACTTCACTAACAACGATATCTAAACGGCAAGAAATGGCGCTAAAACTTGTAAATGTCAAATTCTATCTTTTTATTATATAAAATGCTGAAGCAATGGAGTTTAGTCGTTGTTTTTGTATTAAATACAGTTAAAAAGGGTTATAATTGTAATAAACAAGTTAAAGTAAACTTGTTTGCCCTGTAACGTTTTATTAAGCCCTTGGCCCCTTCTGTGATAATCAATACCCGTTATTTTATGTGATCTGAGGGATGCAACTTGTAATTAAATATAATGCACTGCTTTGTTTATTAGCATGGCCGACAGGTAGGGCTTTATTAGAGTTGGTGTGAATAAAGGGTATAAGATAAAGTAACAGCCAGTATAGTGCACAAAAATAACAACACTACGTTTCGAGAGGACAACGTCCCGTCTTCAGGTTAAAATAAACTCTACTTCCGGGCGCCCATCCTGTAACATGGTGTATCATTTGGTATGTTTTATATTTTTTTAAATATTTTAAAGTTTTAGGCCTGACCGTGCCTGAATGGTTTGCTTTTTTAGACTTGGTGACTCGGCAGCTATTGCCATGAATTTTTTTAATGTTTTAGTGTTTATTTTAACCTGAAGACGGAAGGTTGTCCTCGCGAAACGTAGTGTTGTTATTTTTGTGCACGATACTGGCTGTTACTTTATCTTATCTTATCTTTATCTTATCTGAAACTTCTCAATAAAGGATATGCACTGAGGGATTTCTGTTGTCCACCTGTTATCTTTCAAATCGTGAGTCAATGACCTTTGAGACCAACGGCAAAAGCCCATAATTTGCAGCCAAACTGACACGGCCAAGCCGAAGGCCTTCAGTGCAGGTGTCAGAAATTCGCAGCGGGGTGTCAGTTAGTCTGACAAAAGGCTTATAGGTTTGCATCCGTACTTATTGAACATTAGCCGAGCCCTCTTGGCGATTCTACCTTAATAAAGCCTGATTTCGAAAACTAGCTAAAGTTAAACTTTAATCTTACTGCCGGTCTAAGCCTTTTTCCTTGCACAATCGCTGTAGGGGGTAAGTTTTGCCATAGGCAATGAGGGGAGACAAAATACCTTCAGAGATGCCGTGGCATCTCTCACTCAAGGCAATACGATTTGGAGCGGGTTTGAGCAATCTGTGTCTGAGCCTAGTTTACCCCTAGCAAGAGGGCGAGGGCGATCTTCAAACTTCGATATGGGTCTCCGACGACGATAACCT
>JAHWFP010245769.1:28915-50909 GCA_023313725.1 Lithobius niger | reverse complement strand
ACTGTAAATTCATGACTGACAAAAGACCCGGCTACAATTAGAGACCGCCTGCAAATGAAGACCAGCCTACAAATGGAGGAATTACGGTATTTACACTGCAACTGATGGTGTACAATGCCATTTGGTGCTTTGACCCGTCTATCATAATATTTAGTTTGGATGTGAAGGATACATGTTTCTGGTTGCATAGCAACAAACAGTTTTTGTACAATTTATATGCTTAAGTTAATAAATACTATACAGATTAAAACTACATACAAGTTATCTATACTGGTAAAATAAAAGTAACACAATCCACATTTTTTTAACGATTACAAGTTTATATAGTTTTCTATATACAAGTTATTTACTCTGGTAACATTCAAAAATCACAATACACCTTATTTTAATTATTGTGAAAATTTGGTGATTGCTATTGTTGTGGTATTAAAATTTTTTAAATTTCTCTTTTCATCATGTTTTTACAGTTGTAATTCCTATGACAAAAGCGGAATTTTATTTTTTTTAAATGGTCTGCATTAAATAGTGAAGATTATTTTACTATACAAGTTAGTCCATAAATGTATCTTTAACCAATTCTTATTTCGTCGCATGTTCCTTTGTAATGGTGCTTTAAATTCATTTTCAAAACAGTTTTGGGTAATGCCATATTCAAAAACCTGCTTGAGGTAGAGTACATTATTTTCTTTTAAGATATCTTTAGTTTTCTTATCTGAGTTTCCAAACAGAACTTTCGCAGCTTTATTCAATACCTTCTGCAGTCTTCAAATTAATCCATTTGATGTTGAACCATAAATATTATTTACTTGCGATATAATTCATGTGTCGTACAAGATTTGTTGAGTTTTATAATAAAGTTTTACAATAAAGTTAAAGTTGTAAGGTTGTGTCTTCAGCACGGTGTTGAAATTTCCGATACACATAATTTAAACTTCAGTAGTTCAAAAAGTTTTCTTTCTGCAGTGCTGCTCGTTCGAGTGGATTGAAAGGGTTAGACAGTGGATGATAAACAAAAGCACAATATTTACGTCAATTCCAGCAGAAAAGGTAAGTAAATCTCGAGAGAGACCGTAGACTCCCTGCCATAACCCGTTTACGAAAATGGGATGACATCATAATTTAATAAGCCTCGGAGTCTGGAGTCTTCAGCCGTCCAATCGCGTTACTTTCACTCGATTACCAGCAAGTTCTTGAGGTACAACAACCTAGATGAATTATGATATCCTTGTTCACTCCCGCCTCGGTTCAGTGGAAAGCACGTGTTTAAAGCCAGGAGCAAATTGCCTTTTTAATCCTCAAAGCACCCTCCGACTAATCACAATTAATCACGGCTAATCTCCCATGTTAATTCCTTCTAATCCAATGAGCTTAAAAGTGGGTTCTTTTGCCAACGGAAGACTCGCAACATGTTCGTGTTCTGAACATATTTCCTTCATGGTGCGAAATCCACTTTCGCCTCTAGGTATTTTGGTGGAAGAGAGGGAGGGGGGGGGACGGTGAGAGCAGCTCCTCATTGTTAATTTTTTCTGGGGGGGGGGAGAAGTCACAAGGCTAGCAGTTAAAGAAAAACAGAATATCCACCGATGTCTTCATGAAACGATTTTTTTAACCATTCTTCTCACCTTAATTTCCCTGTAAGAAAAACTCTCTATCGTACTCCAACCCTTCAACATTCATTTGTGTCCACTCTGCCCATCTTCTTCCATCCTACGTTAATTCTGGGCGGTATAACCCTGCAGTTGAATCATCAACTTTTGCTAATATTAGGCAGTAAGGCAGTAAGGCAGTAAGGCCGTAAGGCAGTAAGGCACGAAAGACTGGCCAGAATCGGAGAATAGTTCCCACAGCCGCTAAAGAAGCATGGTAGCCTCTCACCCTACCCTGGCTGGGAGGACTTTCCCAAGGTCCCCTTTCCAGGCGTTCGACCAGATCCGCAAACCTCCAGCAACCAGGCTAAACTCAGCCACCGCTCAGCCACATTTGTCCGGCATGGGTTCACGACCCCACAACGAGAGATGGAACATTGCGGTAGTAGTACCATGAGCACTCCATCGAGCCATATGGACTCACATTTATCTCGCTCCTGGTGTTATGCTCTTCTACGAGACTGCTATTCTAAGACTGATCCGTCCGTAACAAGACAAGACACGCAGTATGTTTGTTGCCATAAACAGATTTCATGTTACATGTTTTTAAAAATTAAAACTACCAGGACAGTAAACAGCAATTTGAAGAAACAATTTGAAAAAAAATTAATTTGGTCCAACATGGACGTACACATGAGGTACTACAGCTAACCAGTGTTCCAAATCGTGCATTCAACACCAGCCGTGCCGTCAGCTAGTTAACCGTGATACCTGTTGGACTTATATGTCAGGCTGCTTCAGCGAGGAATCGAACCCACGACCTTCGAAACCATAGGCCGAGGTCCTACCGCTGAGCCATACTGACACGGCCGTACTGACACGGAAGGTTGACATATAACTTCAAAGGGCAACGTAAGTATAGGTTTGTATCTGTATTTATTTAATTCTTGTTGAGACTTCGGCTTACCGCCTTCAAATGTTAAGGCATTTTAGTAAAAAATTGTATTCTCATACTTCTGTGTTGATGCCTAAATTTCATAAACCAGGATAATGTTTTGCACTGTGTGAGCCCTTTAAACATGTAAAACGAGAAAAATATGTGAAGAAGTTTCCTTTCACAAATTGTTGCATGTAGTCTGGAAATTGACCTCACCTACTTTGGAAAACCTGGAAAACGCAGGAAATTATTTCCGTATTTTTGTGGAAACCCTGTTCACTAGAATACGTGGGAAGGTTGGTTTCCGATGTGGGGAAAATGAAGTTCTAGCTACGGTCCTGCAGTTTACTAAGGAGCGTTAAGTATATGTCCCGAAATGGCTTATGGTGGGCCTATACATTACGTGCAAATATTCAAGATGAAAGCCCGGCAATGGCATGGTCGCGATGATAGCCCGGTTAATACGGTCGGTGACGGCCATAAACCCCAAAACGCCTCTCCTCCCCCCCCCCCTCTCCTTTCCTTTTTTACTTATGAAGAAGTAGGCACTTCGGGAAAATTCAAAATCTAGCTGTGAAATTAGTCAGATTTTTTTTCGAAAATTACTGTTGACCATATATATATATATATATAAATTTTCTTTTGCTCTTTGCCCCGTTTGGTATATGATACTTAAAATCAATAGTTTGTGTGACGACACAGATCATTCGTTCCCCTCTCTTGTGTGACATTATTTGCGTACGGCCCTTTGGTCAAATGGCTCAGACCGCAGTGTATCGACAACACACAGAGTAGCGTTGGAGCGATACAATTCTCACAATACGGTGATTTTAACTATAGGAAACGAATAATGTTCGAATCGTAATACGGAAAGATAAAATATCTGCTAGGCTGAAGTCCCGTTATAAACTCTAAAGAATATTTAGAATAGACAGCATATTGCGCGATAACTATGAGGGTGATAACTGTGAGGACAAATCGACAATCTACAAGCGTAAGACGATGTTTTAATTCGGGAATTATGTTGACTTATTTGCAGGCACACAAGGTGTACTACGCCCTGTGCGTGGGCATGCTAGCCAGGTTTGGTCACTGTGCCTGTTAAAGGATATTGATTAGTTTGAATCGGTCCAGCATATATACGAAAGTGCCGGGGATACGAAAGTTAAAGTATGGACAACGACTTCAATTCCTAAAGTTTAATTCATTCGAATCGCACAGATTGAAGGTGGATCTTGTTCTGACGTACAAAATTCTACATAATTATGTTACCTGTCGATTTTTCTTTTTTCGCGTTGAGCACTAAGCCAACTACTAGAGGCCATTCTTTTAAATTGATGATTCCCCGATATGAGAAAAAAATGTAGGAAACTATTCTTCAGTAACAGTGTTGTTTCTGCATGGAACTCGCTTAGTGAAGAGGCTAGTTTCAGTCTTATCTGAACATACGTTTAGAAAACTACTAAATAAACGTTGTTTCAAAGCCTTCGTCCGACGGCCATAACTCTATGAATGACGGCACTGGCCCCTTTCCATTCATTGGAGATGGTTGTTGGTTCTGGGACCCCTTTCATGGCCGTTTGCTTTTTATTTTGCCAATCAAGTATTTCATCATCATCATCATATACAGTATGTCCCAAAAGTCACTACACAAGTGGGAAACTCTTCACAAACCAAATCACTACACAAACTGAGCAAATCACCTGATTCATGTTTAGTCATTGCAATGTGGGGAAAATGTTACTTCAGCACTGCATTCCAAGGATCATCAGTTAGTGGGGGAAAATGCCACCAAAGCTAACTACTGACCAGCGTGTGGAGTTGGTGCTCCTCTACGGTGACAACCACAAGACCACACGACAAGTCGTGGAAGAATTCCATCGTCGTCATCCAGCCATCCCTGCCCCTAGCAATACAACGGTTGCGGATATTGTGAAGCGCTTTAAGGAGACCGTGTCCATACTGGACTGGCAGACCAAGGACTGCTGCTGATGACGCACATACAGCTGAAGTGATTGCACGAGTTGCAACCAATCCCATCACGAGCACACGGCAGATTGGCCTGGACGCAGGTATGGGTAAAAGCGCTGTGTCCAGAATCATGAAACGATAGAAGAATCATCCCTATCGGTGTAAAGCCATCCATACAAAACAGGATGGGGACCCACTACGACATACAGAATTCTGTGACTGGGCACTGGGGCAGGTAAACTGCTGACCCAGACTTTACCGCAAACATTATGTTTTCGATGATGGCCTTTTCCACGTGCAATTGGAGCGCAACCAATCCTCATTGGTTCCGTCCGTGTCGTGACCAAGGTGCCGCCAGGGTGATGGTATGGACCGGCATTTGGTGGAACAGGGTTGTACAACAGGGTTGTAGGACCGTCAGGTTCCAGCCACCTCACCCTGCTCGAGGGACAATTATAGGGCTGGATAGATGAACAACCCCTTGCCACTGTTCGACGTATGTGGTATCAACAGGATGGCACCCCTCACCACTTTTCATTGGCGGTCCGGGCCCACTCGGACAATGTGTTTACTGGAAGATGGATAGGCCGTGCAGGGACTGTTTCATGGCGACCACGTTCCCCCGTTCTCACCCCACTGGACTTTCACCTGTGGGGTTACGTGAAGCAAGAGGTTTTCCGAACACAGCCAAACCCAGTGCAGGACTTACGCGCACGAATTGTTGATGCCTGTTCAACCGTACCACCCGAGACTCTAGATGCTGTCTGTCGTGATCTTCCCCCAAAGCTTGGAAGCGTGGATCGCTACTGGAGGAGGCCACATTGAACATTTGTAATTCGTCCCTGTAACATCAGTAACGGAAAAATAATATTTACCCCCCATTTGTGTAGTGACTTTTGAGACATATTAAAAGCCTACCGCGCCGAACCTTTGTGAATTTTGTCTCTGCATCTCCTCCTTTAATATTTGGTGTGTGATGGTGCGGATGGTGTCTATGGACAGCTACCGCGGTGCAGTTTCGCACCTTAAGGCAGAATTTCGATTGGTCGTGCCATTCCGGAGTTACGGGGCCCGAAATGACCAGAAGGCAAGAAGGTAAGGGGGATAAGGAAAACAAAAAATAAATAAGCAGTCGTTCACAGTGCCTGTTATAGAAATTCGATGTCACCACGCTGTCACTGAAGGCAAGAATGGTTTACGGTAAGGGAGATACGTTGATTGAGTGAGCGAAGCGAAGGAAAATTAGAGTTTGTTAGCCAGTATGTCCAAAATTGTGATTGAAGAAACTTAATTTTGATGAAGCATGGACATACACATGAGAGATGGGGTGCAGGATGCCAAACTATAAACAAGCAGTTGTTCACAGTTCCCGTTATAGAAATTAGGTGTCATCATGCTGTCACTGAAGGCAAGGGGAAGATGGTTTTATGGTGGTAACGAAGACGTGCTGATTGAGTGAGCGAAGTGAACCAAAATCAGCGTTTCTTAACCAGTATGGGCAAAATAGTGATTAAAGAAATTCACTTTGATGAAGTATAAGCATACGCAAGACTGACAAAAAACACACGTTTATTAAACCCGTCTAGAGAATGGGCTTCTTCAAGTTATATTATTTTATTATAATATCAAGCCACACGCTACTGTTACCCGAATATATAAACGACAACATCTAGATAATATATATATATATGAGCATTGTGACCGCTAGACACGTTGTATCTTAAATTACGCCTAAGCTAGTTTGGCTCTTTCAGCGATCTGAGGATAAACAAAAGACTGAAACTTCATTGTTCGGGAACTTTGGTCGCCTGATAACATAAAAGTCACTATAATGACACTGCTTACCATTTTTTTTGTTGAATAAACGACGTAAATAACGTTGATATTTGCCTAATTACTGGTTACTGGCTAACGCTATTTTTGTTTCACGAAAATAAATTCTTCCATGCGGTGAATAAAGCTGGTTCATACCTCATTTTACAGGCATTGCTCTGGAGAATGTGCCCTTTTCTTATGGACCTTTCTAATTGGTCAAGTGGTTCAGGGGTTAGAGTGCACCAAAAGACCAAATTGATTGTCTTACATTGTTTTAAACATTGTTATTATGCAACAATGCCAAACTGAACATTAAATAAATCCGTACATTTGCAAGGAGATACGGCAGTACTTAGCAGTAATACTAATCCACCCAAAACCAAAACTGGTAAAAAAAATCCGCCAAGTTTCCAGAAACTGTCGGCCTTTGAAGGTAGTGATATCATTCCACCAGGGAAAGGCCGCCAAGGTGAATCCTATTAGCCAAGTTAATCGCACATACTAATAGTTCGAAAGTTAGATGAAAACTAGAAGATTGCTACTAGCGGTAGCAATCTTCAAGTTAACGTCCAAAGTATTATTCGGTGCGATTAACTTGGCAAATAGGATTAACCTTGACGGCCTCTTCCTGGTGGAATGATATCACTACCTTCAAAGGCCGACAGTTTTTGGAAACTTGGCGGGTTTTTCTACCAGTTTTGGTTTTGGGTGGATATCACAACTTTCATAGGACTGTGAACGTACATAAGGTTACACCGTCTGTTTAGGATGCTTCAATCTCATTTTTGCACACACTGACTAACAATCGCTGATTTCGTTCGCTTCGCTCACTCAATCAGAGCATCCCCTTCAGTTGTTTTGTTTATCCCTGCAACTTCCCCTTAATTTTTCAAGATTTCGTTCACATTTAGTCATGCAGAAACCCTCGAAGGTCGCTGTTACTAAAACAGCAGAACGCGAAGCATTTTTTTTTTGAGTTATTAACAAAAAAAAAACACCATTAGCTCGTGTATGCTCGTATTGTTGCGTAACCATCATGTAACGTGCATCCATTTATTCTTACGCAATCCACGGCAACGTTAATGTTTCTTTATTTTGTCCTTCGTTACAGTTCAGTTTTTAGTTCCTCCAGGCTTTTACAATAAATCTAAGGACCAGTCTTGATTGTTCAAGCCATTGTTGCTTAAAATCTTTGGTTGCAACTTGGAAAAGAAACGAAATTTAAATTCGCCAGTGGCAAATTTCAAAACCCTCCCACGCATATGTCCTGACCCCTACAACCCCCAAACCAACAAAAGGACCAGCCCAGATCACCATGCACCCGTGTGCAAAAATTCAGGTACGTAGGCCTTCGCAATTTTGCGCTAGCCATGAGCAAAAGTCTATGGGATTTAACATGGGAAAAATCTTATTAGCTAGTCAGCTAGCTAGCTAGACAGTAACATAAAAACAACGTTATTGACGCATCTTTTTCTCTATGATTGGTGGACACTCATCCTTTAAATTTTAGTTGTTCTTAATCTCTGACCCTTCCCCTTACATTTCCACAATTTGAAACATTTCTGTCGTATTGGTATTTATCCTCAACATGCCAAAATATGCATTCAGTTGCTTACAGTTAACAGACACATGTCTGCTAGTGAGCCGCCTTTTTATCATTAACAATCAATTTTTAACAATCGGATGTCTACAATGGGATGATCTACTGTTACTTGGCGGCGACACACTAGCGTGTGTCTAGATCATTTGAAGGCGGTGACTGCTGTCCTTAAAATCTAAAGCCAACAAAAAAAAATGGACCAGAAAACTAGAATGGTGTTTCCATCTCTAAATTGCTAAGAAAAAACAATGGATTTCATCAATTTGGACCAAAAATATCTGATATCTACCCCAAAACAAAACTTGTTAAGGACTCCCGCCAAGCCTTTGGCCGCGTGAAGTCGTGTTATCAAACGCCAAGCTCTTTCGCCAAGCTAATCCCACCGAGTAATAGTTCGAAGGTTAAATGAAATACATAAAAATTGCTTACTGCGCAATTTTCAATTATTTCATTTAACGTTTGAATCTTAATCTGTGGGATTAGCTTGGCGAAAGAGCTTGGCGTTTGATATCACGACTTCACACGGCCGAAAAGCTTGGCGGGAATTCTTAAAAAGTTTTGTTTTGGGGTAGATATAAGACAATGTTTAAGACATGTTTAAAACAATGTAAAACAATCAATTTGGTCGTTTGAAGCTCCCTAACCCCTGAACCACAGACCGAGTCGAAACCGATCTGAGCAATGGCCTTCAACTTTTTTTGGTGTAGGCTATGGGGCGACTACTCCAAAGATGAGGATGCGGGAAAGTAGCGCTCGAGCAAAAGAAACCCTCTTACCCAACTTCTTTTCTAACAGGGTGATGGCAAAATTCCACCCACTCGGTTTCTTTCGAAGAATTATTACGATTGCAAAGTTTCTTCGTGAAAAATGAAACGTCAGAGGTTGTAAATTTTTTAGTTCTGCTGACGTAAAGCCTGATTAAAGAAACGAAGAGAAACATTTAGACTATCGTACAGATCTGGTGACAAGAGTGAAAAATGACGCCGTTGCGAAGATAAAGACCAAACTTGTGTAGGACGCACCAATTTTTTCCGTCAGGATTTTAAGTTTACGGCCGACTTTTAGTGCGTGTGCGTTAGTGTCAAAGTTTGTCACTCGGATTACAACTCGGTGTCAGCTAAGTTCAGATAAGAACTTATAAATTAGGAAGCCGCAGTCGGTTCGAGTTTCCTCCAAAGCTGCTGACGGGAGAAATGGGAATGGTACTTTCACGACTGCTTTCATGATAAGGTCAACTATTTTTTTTTTTGTATGAGCTAACTGGCAAAGCTCGTTTTCCCGCAATAGTATATAGGGGCATGTTTGCGTAACGACTAAGCCTTTGCATTCTCGCAGCTTGAAACACCAAAATCATCCGAAATTCCAACATGGCGGCGGTTTTAGCCCAGCTAACTCACAATGAAAACAGTCAGTACTGGTCTTGAACTTTGGTTTAGAGGTTTTTGCGCGTCAATTTAACCCTTTTGTAGTTTGTTGCGGTAAAGTCGTTGCGGTAAACCTGCCCTAAAATTATTTCCGCAAAAATCTAACTTTTACATTCTCGATAGCAGCGAAGATTTAATCGGTATGTGGGCGCCGGCGCCGCCAGGCTTAATGGCGCGTCGACGTCTAGCGCCATCCTTAGTAACAGTGCAGTGGCCCGGTATGTCACTGTGTGCCACACATTACGGAGACGTTAACCAAACCCAAAATCTAGATCTTATTTTACATCTGAGCATCCTGCAAAAATTGAAAATCGCTTTGGCAAAAGTTGGTTTCGTTGCCATAGTAAACAACGCTAAATTTGCTTATCTATATATTGCTGATGTCGTTTGAGTAAACGCTTGCAGTTTTATAATCCATGAAAACTATAAAAAATTAACACGGTTATTAAACTATAAACTATAAAGGGGGAGGGGGAGGGATCCTCATCTCTGGAGCAGTCGCCCCATAGCCTACACCAAAAAAGTTGAAGGCCATTGCTCAGCTCGGTTTCGACAGACGAGTCCTTATATCTCGCTCAGTTTGTGTCTCTGCCACTGTTGTCAGTTAAATTTGGGCGATATTGTAATCTGCCCGAAAACAAAACTTGTTAAAGATTGCCGTCAAGCTTTTCGGCTGTGTAAAGTCGTGATATCAAACGCTACCAGGCCACTATCCTCCCATCATCCCAGTCCACATGTAATTTCGGCCAGCTTAAGTAGAATTATTTCCCTATTTTGCCTTAAGTCCCCAAATATACAATCAAATCAGACCAACCCTGTTGTTTGTGGATCGCAGCAACCCCGTCGATGACAAATTAATTTCTCAAACCAAGCAATAACCCGAATATACAGTTGCAATTCTGTCTAACCCTGTAAGTAAGCCTAGATGCCCTTACATTCCAAGTTAGTGCCTTAAGCAAAAGTAAAGTGTTCCCATGTAAGTTAGGCGAGCGTGAACCCTCCAACGGTCCTTGTTTAAATAATTAAAACATTATGCGGACTGAACGTAGGCGTTTGTCTCTTTTTACCCAACTTAGCTGAAACTGAAATCTGGCCGACGGATAATATCGTAGCTTCACTCTTAGCTATGGCGTTAATGGTGAGGCCCAGTCGGACGTACCATTAATCGCCGCAACATTATTGACTGTTTTCGTTGTCAGATGGCGGAGCTAAAATCGCCGCCATGTTGGAATTTATCAGCAATTCGTTATTGCTAGTTTTCCCCCTACAATGTAATGTACGTAGGCCGCAGCTTCCTAAACCTAAAAATGTACCCGAGATGACAATTTTAGCTTTTCAGTCTTCTGCGAAGCTGGAAAAACTGCACCAAGGACCTTGTGCTTCTATCCTTTTTCAACAGTAGTCAAGTGAACTTTGAAAAACAAGGAAAATTAAAACATCATCGCGTCCTTATGATAGGCTTTTTCGACGTAACTCAATGAAATAATAACATCTGATCGTCACATTAACATGCGACATGTCGCATTTAACATTCCTACGTCTTATAGTTATAGATTCCTCGTTTTCATGGCACGTCTACTCTCGACACCGTGTTGCATGAATGAATAGATAGGCATACACTCGGTTCTCCGTTAACTACTACTTACGAAATTAGAACGGCAGGTAAAAATTAGGCCTAAAAGATGAAAATTAGGCTTAAAACCTAAAACTGGGCCTGAAAGCTACAAATTTTATCCTGCAATTGTGATGGTTATTACCCTACTTGTTCAAGATTTAAAGTTGAGTAGCCTAGTTTTTTTTTTTTTTTTTTTTTTGTTGGCTAAGTGTTTGTAGACATCAGTCTAGCTCCACGATGAAGCTACTCTTATTAGTAAATGGAAGAGGGTACCTTGGTAAAGTCCTTACTCTTATGGTGGGGTTGAAACAAGGCTCCTTCAGCTGCAATGGGATTTATTCAGGCCTATTCTGAACGTTTTCTGGGTCATTGAGAGATTTCCCGGTTGATGAGAGATTTCCCTGTTCGAATCCCAGGTTTTCCCCTTCCGTTACGAGGGCCTGGCCAACTAGGGAAGGGGGAGGGGGGGGGGGGTAAGAAATACCAGGAGCTTGAAAATAAGTTTTTTTAATACAATTTTGTTTAATACGTCTATTTTTTTTTTTAACCTTTACCACGAGTTTATAAACGTCGACTATCCACGTTAATTTCCAATTCATAGTCCACCGTTTGCACAAGGCCGTCTAAGAAAGAAGCTGCGGATTTCGCTCCTTGGCTCCAATCTACTTGATTCGACATCACGAGATTCTTATTTTACCAAAGCAACGTTAAGAGGCGTAAATTTCCAGCCCTTGCGAGAACTAGCGTGAGCGAGGAGCGAAACACGGGATTCCTACCACAGTTGGCATTGGCATGAAGTAGCCATATCCTTCTCCGTATCAATAGCTTAAACCGTGTTGACGGAGAGTTACCACGTGCTTGGAGTCCAACCGTACTGCGAATGGTATTTTCTACACCTATAATTCATCTCGAAACATATGCAGCATATTTTTTTTTTCAGCGTAGAGTATAATTGAGAGATAACTCAGCCTGGTTGCTGGAGGTTTGCGGATCTGGTCAAACCCCTGAAAAGGGGACCTTGGCAAAGTCCCCAACCAGGAATGCCGGCCAGGGTAGCGTGAGAGGCTACCATGCTCCTTCAGCGGCTATGAGAATTATTCTGGCCATTTCTGGACATTCTTTCGGCCCCTACGGTGATCGGAGGTTTCCCGGTTCAAATCGACGGGTTGGCTTCTTCGATTACCGGATACCTCTTCACTCCTTCTTAAAAGCCTGATAATGTTCAAAACTGATCCGGTTCAGCCATACGAGCATTAAATTGCTTCGGCTGATTTAAGGCTCAAAAAAATTAATTAAAAAAAAATATTGATGAGAAACACACTCCTTTATGCTACTTCTCCATTTATTTATTTAACCACTTCGTGAAAGTATTCCTTCGTTTGGATTCCAGTTTATTTGCTGACGTCAAAAATCTCAGGAAGGTGCTTTCGTGACGACGAAATGCATTATATATATATATATATATATATATACAAAGCCACAATACTTCCTGCCTGCCTGACACTCCCACGATGCAACGCGAGAACTCTTTAACAATGCCTTCAAAATCAAACAACAATCGACTATAACATTGACTATAATTTCAGTGCACCTCGTTTATCATTGCTGTCCTACAAACTATACTTGGTCGCATGGAATGTGGCATTGTTAACTGGATAAACGTTCTCTCTTGGTTGACTTTGTTATTAGCAAAATGAAAGAATGCTTATTTCAGCTAAAAGTTTACCGTTTTAGTCAATTAACAATTTTTTAATTCTATAGCAGTTGGCCTCGAAGTAGGTGTCCTGACACGATGAAAAGACTTATTTATTCGTAGATGCGGACTTCCAGTGCTGGGGTGAAGTGAAAAGTTGTCGGCACAACTATCATTGAATGCGCGATCGTTGTTGCGTGCTTATCGCTTGGTAAACCACTGCCTCCTCTATAAATGAAACAAGAGTTCAAAGCGTTTCGTAGCGACCGTTAACCTCTCCTGGACACCTGCCCGACGAAGCCTGATAAATGAAAAAGAATTACTTGAAACAATGCGTAAAGAATTAATCACGAAATAAACCGTAAACTTAGCAAACAGTCTTTAATGCATACTGTTTTCTTCGTTTATGTGAAACAAATTTAATCTTTCCTTAATGGATGCTTTTTTGTTGTTAAAGATCATTCCAAATGATTAGCCAAAAATTAATTGGGCTAAGTTGGCTACCTTAAAAGAGATTAAAGGGATATACCTCCCAGCGCCATTTTTCTCGATCATCCACATCAAGTACGGCCCCAAAGGTCTATTGACTTACCGTTAGTCTTTCCCTTGCTAAAAATCCGTTTTAAAATGATGCGTCTAGGACATTTTCTGTTGAATATTGCTAACTTTATTTACGTTCGTCCCGAACATAAATGATGCAACGCGCGCCTACAATGACTTTGGAAGTTTTATCTGTGTCTGCGCAGTATTAATTTTAATCGTTTGCTAGTAATTACTATGAGACCAAAACTCTAGAAGGCTAACGCAGTAAAAATTAAAATTATTTATTTCAATAGATCGCCGAAGTAAAATTATAAGACACTATTCTAGAAAATTATAAATTGTAATTTTAAAATACAAGAATCATTCCGGTTTTTGACGACACAATCAATGGGTTCATGGTGGCTGGACTATTAGGCGCAATGCCAATTGAGATAGTAGCTTCGTTTTTCGCTGCGAGGAACGAATCTACCGTCTCAGTTGACCTTAGCTGTGGTATATACGCGGATGTGACCGTCGCGTGGGTGCTGTGAGGCAGGCGGTAGGTTATAACGCAGGCGGTATGTTGCTTTAAATGAAGTGGGGACATTCCGTTTACGGAGAATTTCGAGGGGAGGGGGGAGGAACAGGGATGTAGAGAGACATAATCGGGGGAGCAGAACGTCGTTGATATATTCAAAGGCATTCAGAAGACGAAAATGGAGTTAACTACTTTGGAAAAGAGGGTTGGGGAGAGGGAGGATGGGATAGTAATTCTAGATCCATAAAAAAAGGAGACATGTCAATGCATATATAATGTTACTATGTCATGCACGGCGATAGCCGTGTATATATATGATTGAAGTCCTCTCTCCAGCAAAACTAAAACCATTAATTTCTCCGTTTCTATTCAATATATTTCGACCAAACTTGGCCAGATAGTAGTTAGCAACTTTTCCAAACTCTACACCAACTTTTATGCAATTCCGTGCAAGAGTAAACGTAGGAAGCCACACGTAAATTTGAAAACTGTTCACTTGGTGTTGTTGTTGTTCTTGTTCTTGGCTGACGCGGTTTCAGAAAAAACTACTGCACCTATCTAAAATCTGAAACATGATCTGAGCCAGAAATTTCCCTGGGCTTCAATCTTACAGGGACCACTTTTTCGATTGGTCGATCCATTCCGGAGTTACAGGACCCTAAACGATCATTTTGATTGTTTTACATTGTTTTAACCATTGTATTTAGGGAATAATGCCAATCTGCAAACTCCAGATCAATTCTTCGTGCACGTGGAATGTCTTTGCTAAAAAGTCGATTGTTGAAGGGCGAAATGAAAGAAGATATAGATGAGCTCCTCCGGGAGTTATTGCGCCTAAAAATAATTACTAGTAGTGAGATTAATTTCGGCATAGTGTCTGAGGAGACCTTTGCACAAGTGATGCGAATTGCCCAGAAGAGAGGCATAAGCGAGGTTCAAGTAAGAAACTTTGGTGTGGACACAATGAAGAAGAGAAATAATGTGGGGAAAAAACAAGATGGCGGCAATGAAGAGCTGGCAGGAAAGAAAGCAATGTTGGGTGAGCAGAGCAAGGCAAAGGACAAAGAAGCGGCTGTACAAGCAGTTGGCAAATGGTTCAGTGCTGCGGTGACGGGAGCCACAAGACCAATGTGGGGGGAGAATGAGGCAGAAGGTGAAGAAGGTGTAGCAGGCTCAGATGATGAGCAAACCAGGCGAAAGGGCTCGAGAAACCTTCAAGCCCTGAAGAGATTATACGGTGGAGGCCTCACCAATGTGATCATGCCACGGTCGGTGGTCATGATATGTGACCCAGCAGGCAGAACGTACTCAATCACTCAAGTTTACTTGGCTGTGGAAAGCATAGTAGGTGCAGGGGAAGTTGTGGCAGCAGGCACGTTGAGAGCAGGACATGTCTTTGAGGTGGAGGTGCGGACTGCAGCGGCAAAACAGCAGTTGCTGAAAGCCCAGCTTGACATTAATGGCTATCCAGTGGAGTTGCATGATCTCCATGAACAAACCGTGCAAGCGCGGCTTCACTGGTTGCCACGGGGCATCACCGTGCAAGAGGTAGCCGCTGGTTTTGGGCGTATTGCAGTGTTAGAGAGCCACACATTTGAGAAGCTGCAGATTAGAGGTCGTGTGGTGTGTGAAACGACTGTTCGGCAGGTGACACTAAAGCTACGTCCAGGCATCACGATTAAAGATGTCCCGGACACAGTGAGCATCAAGGGAATTCCGACGCTTGTATTGGTTAATGATCGTGCGCCTCAATGCCTGCGCTGCTCCAGGCGTGGGCACTACCGTCGAGCGTGCATGGCTCAATCATGCGAGACGTGTGGTGTCTGGTGCGACCCGCGGCAGCTGTGTCCACACTTGCAGGCTGCGGCTAGGGCTAAGGCACTACAGCAAGCAGTGCAGCAAACACCAGGAGTTATGCAACAGTGGCAAGCTGGTACGAAGTCCCATGACACCCAGCAACAACAGCAACAACAGCAGGTCCTGAGGCAGTCGCACAGCAGTATTCAACCGAGCCTGGGTCTGTCGACCTTAAGTACAAGTGCACCGTGCCTCACCGCGGAGGTACAAACGTCGACTTTCAAGCAAAAAAATGGACTGGAAAATAGTCAACAAGGGTCGGCGGGAAAGAAGCAGTTGCAGCGGCGGCAGCAAAGCGGCATTACTGATGATGGAGATGGACCATGGTTAACTCCTCCACCTAGGCGTAAGCGGAAGCGCAAAACGAGTACTAAAATGACATGTCAAACATCGTCTCAGACCAGCAGGCTGCAGGAAAATGATATGGCTGTAGAGCAAGAAGAAGAAGGGGATAACATGAGTGACGGTAATGCTGACTTTGAAGATCCAGCCTTGATTAGAGAGATGCAAGAAGTCAATGACCATGTGTATGCAAGTGCCTTGTGTGAAAATGAGGGGGCACTTTCAAATGGTTCCCCTATATCTGGAGTTCAAAACAGCCAAAGTATAGTGAGTTGTAGTGGTTCGGAGGAAAGTCGGGAGGTGGGAGAGGGGTGTGGGTAGGGTCCCGTTTCGTTCGCAGTGCCAGCTAGTTTCAAAATTGTGTCGTGGAACGCGCGAGGGGTTCAACGAAAGTTGCATGAAGTGGAAATGATGTTACAGCATGCAGACATTTTAGGCACGCAAGAAGCAAATAACATGCATGATTTTGATGCCTCGTTCTGGAAGGCTGATTTTGTGTACTCGGAAGCTAAGGTTGGGGTATTTATTAAGTGGGCAGTCCCATATCAGGTGTTTCCCATTGCTCATGGAGTAAGCGGCATTGACGCTGTGGCGATTAAAGTGTACATGGTTGGGCAGTGGATGACGATTGTCTTTGTGCATGTCACAGGGAATCCGTCTGTGGCGGACTGGAATGGGTGGTTTAGTCAATTCGCATCCCCTGTAATCATTGGTGGTGACTTTAATGGTCACCACTATGACTGGGGTTCACTGCATACTGACACCCGTGGCCGCAGATTGGCGAGTGTTGTTGCCAACCGCAATCTGGTTGTTATGCAAGATGGGACGCCGACATTCATTCGCTGGCAACAGGACAGAATTCAAGAGTCTGTGTTAGATTTCTTTGTTTGCTCACCTAGCATTGTGTCAAATTTTTCGTTTGAGGTCTCTGACGATCTCCGGGGCAGCGACCATTTTCCGGTTGCGCTGTGTCCCCGGAGAGGTGGTGAGCCCAGGTCCAGACCTCAGTTGGGACCCAGCCCCAAATCGCAGCAGCTGAAGCGGAGGCGTCCTATTGTTGATAATGGAATTTTTGGGGAATGGATAAACACGTATGCACCACGGCATACTGGAAGTATTCGGCTACCGCAGCGTCGATCTGATCGTCCGCAATGGTGGACTAGTAAATGTACCATTGCTGTTAGGGATAGGCGCCAATCTTATCGGCGATGGAGGCGTGCCCCCAGTGAAGAGCGATGGCTGATTTATCGAGGAGTGGCGGCAGAAACACACTATATCCTCAGGACTGAAAAAGAGTTGTACAGCGAGCGCCTCTGTAAAGAAGTGGGTAGTGCTCATTCGCTCCAGCAGGCCTGGAAGGCTATAGGGCGCTGTAACAATAAAATTGTGCAGGAATGGATATACAGCTCTGTCGCGAGTAACGGAAATCGTGAAATTTTGCGCGGTGAGCAGATGGCGGATGCCTTCGCTGCGAGGTTTGCAAGTGTGTACAGCCTTGCCGAGGGGGCATCGCCACCACCGACCAGAGGGGGTACCATCTCTGGTGTGGGAGATGCTCCATGGGAGTTCAGCGAATTCCGGGCTTCGTTGGCTCAGTGTAGGAACGACAGTGCGGTTGGCATTGATGGGGTGGGATATGGGACCATTCGTCAGGGGTCTGTTGAGGATCAGAGGTCCCTTGTAGCGCTATTTCAGCGCATCCTTGATGGATCACCCATCCCTGCAGCCTGGGCCTTCACTATCCTGGTCCCAGTGCATAAGCCTGGCAGCAACAGATCTGAGGTAATAAATTATAGGCCTATTGCATTGCTATCATGTGTTCGGAAGATATATGAGCGGATGGTAATTCGGCGACTCAGCTGGCACATCGAGTACTTTGGGTGTCTGGCTGAGGAGCAGTTCGGGTATCGTCCGGGCCGCAGTGCACAGGATGCGGTGTTGTTTCTGCTTTCTAGCATACGTGAGGCATGGGCACAGGGCAAGGTTGTCTTGGCTGTCTTCTTGGACATCAAGGCAGCTTACGACACTGTGTCCATAGCCTGGGTTAGGACTGCTCTGATCAATATGGGGGTAGGGCAGAAGCTTGTTGACACCATAGTTGCACTTCTAGGAGTCCGGACGTTTGTGACGAGGGTCAATGGATTTTGGTCAGCGGAGGCGAATACTGACAGGGGACTTCCCCAGGGGAGTTGTTTAAGCCCTACTTTATTTGCAATAGCAATAAATGAAGTGCTAACTGAGGTTGGCGCTTCGGCTAACATCGTCTGCTATGCGGACGATGTGGCTATTTGGTTTGTAGGCGATAGGTTGGACCTGATGACTGAGTGTGCACAGAAATCTATTGGTGACATTCAGAGCCTTCTGGCTGAGAGAGGGTTGCTCCTAGCCCCCGCCAAGACTGAAGTGGTGGTGTTCGCACGGTATACTAGGGTTGCTGTGGACCGAGTTGAGCTATATGTTGGGGATCAAGTAATTCGGCCGAGGCCTACTGTGAAGTACCTTGGTGTGATCCTGGATTCAGCCTTGAATTGGTCTGAGAATGTAGGCAGGCTAAAAGGAAAGATGTTGGCACGAACAGCAGTGTTGCAGGCCCTCTGTGTTGGGACTGTGACGAGAGGGGCGCTCCTAGAGACGTACAGAACGTTTGTCAGATCGGTACTGGATTACCATCTCCCGTTCTTGAATGGGTCCAAGCAGCACTTGCAGGCGCTGCAAGTTGCAGTAAACACGTGTCTGCATGCTGTTTCAGGATGCATAGCCTCCACCCCGGTTCAGGCACTGTGGGTGGAGTGCAATGAGCCTCCGTTGGACATTAGGGCCAAAGAGCTTCCGGTTGCACTGTGCCTTAGGAATCTGAGTAGAGGCCCGTCAGATCCAGTGGGCAAAATCTTGGAGGACTATGGAAGCTTGTCTGAAAGAGCACGAAGCATTCTGGGAGAGGCTGGTGCAGGGATTACTCTCCTGCAGCAAGTTTCGAGCGGTGCTCTTCCAGTGGCTCGGGCCCGGTCACTCAGTCCCTGGATTTGGTGTCCGCGCCTGCTTCAGGTCTTCGAACAGGGGAACACGGATTGTGGGGTTTATTGTGATGCCTCGTTCAAGGCTGATGTCCGGTGTGGAGGGATTGGAGTTGCAATACCGTCGCTTAAGATTTTTGTTAAGCGGCGAGTGGAAGCGGTCACATCCAGTATGCTTTGTGAGCTCATTGCCATTTCTGTGGCGTTGGATATGGCAATTGATGTTGAGCTGCCGTCATTTACGCTTCACACGGACTCTTTAGCAGGCTTTGGCCATCTCCGGAAATCTTGCGAATGCCTTGAGGTTGACGACCCACTTATCTACACGATCTTATGGAAGCTGTGGATTGCGACGCGTTCCAGTTATGTACGATTACAGTGGATAAGTGGTCACTCCGGGGATCGTGGCAACGTTCTGGCGGATGGGCTTGCGCGGGAAGCTGTTGCTGAGCAGAGCCCAGTTGTTACCCCGGTTTTATCGGCACGAATGAGCCGAGTGATAGTGAAACAGTGGGTCATGTTGCTGTGGCAGGGGAACTGGGATGCGACAGATGCAGCCAGAGGTTTTTATGCGATACACCCAGCATGTGTTGCAAGCTCGAGTATCGACAAGCTTAGCTTCCGTGAGGCGAAAACGGTTTCTAGACTTAGAGTTGGGCACACTTTATTACGGGCCCAACAATTCCGGTATGGGTGGGTTGGCACGCCGAGCTGCTTGGTGTGCCTCGTCGATGAGACGCCAGAGCATGTCCTTCTGGTGTGCAGGAAATACGCGCAGAAACGTCTGTTGCTGGCCTCCTGGTTGCGTGAGCACAGCATGGTGAACGAGCTGCTGGCGCTCTCCGTTGGCAAACATCCACTTGCTAAGTTGCATGCTATTGCACGTTTTTGCCATGACTCAAAGATTAGTGTTTAATTGGGTCCCTGCCCCTTCACCTTCCCCACCTCCTGACCCCACCGGTCCCCGTCTTCGGTCTGCTGTAGTCAGCTGCCAGATAGTGGTGGAGTTCCTGTTTGGCTAGGCTGCGTGTTGGTGCAGTGCGTCACTTGAAGGGAGAGGTTGGAAGTGAAGAAGTGGGCCTGGCTCACTGGGACTTCCCCTGTATGGAGAAAAGAAGGTGAGCCCTCTTGTTCACAGTGGTTCATCAGCAGGAGCACAAGTGTGTAGACGCCCACTGGAACTTCCCCTGCATGGGAAAGAAAAGGCGGCCGGCTGAGTCTGGTACGCGGTGCAGTGCGGCGGTGCAGTGTGCAGGAGTGGCAAGAGTTGTGTAGTGGTGGATTGGATGACCTGGTGTACTGGCAGCAGTTCCGCAGAGAAGTGCAGTGTGGCGGTGCACGGCGGTGGTGATGATGTGGTGTGCCTCGAGGATTGTTGTAGTGAGTAGGTTAAGTGAGTGGTGTGTGTAGTTTATGTATTAGTAGGGGTGTACGGCTACGGGCCAGGGCCTCAATAAATAATCGTGAAAGAATACTTAGGGCCTTAGGGCTTCGGACAGATGACCAGGAGTGGTTAACGCTCGTTAAACCCTTTGAAACCCTTTTGAAAGAATACTTAGTTAGTTACCTAGTTGTAGTAACGGGTGCATGGCCTTGGGCCAAAACCCGGAACAAATATGTCGAAAGAATCCGTCTTTCAGCCAAACGATATACATTTCCCAAACTAAGCAAGGTTGTTGGCCTCGAAATTTGCAGCTAGAAACGACAGGATGGCGTATTTATTTCGCAGATGGAGGCTTTCAGAGATACGTTGAATTGTTTCAAAGTGGCCAGCACCAATCGACTGCATGCATAAAGCTTCGTAGCGCAACGCCATAGCTGTTAAATAGGTACACGGATTACAAACAAAAACGTCAAGTGTGCCGCAAAAAAGGGAGATATATGATTGAATTTTCACTTGTTAAAATGAGCACGGATAAAAATTGATGATTTTTAATTGAAATAATAAAATGTACAATTGAGAAAATTCCATCTGTTTAGCAGCTGTTGTGCTTTATCAATCATATATTTAAAACGTAAAGCACAACAGCACCTAAACAGATGGAATTTTCTCAATTGTACATTTTCTTATTTCAATTAAAAATCATCAATTTTTATCCGTGTTCATTTTAACAAGTGAAAATTCAATCATCCCCCTTTTTTACAGCACACTTGACGTTTTTGTTTGTAATAACTAAGTTCACCGCTATTCAGAATGGCACGGCTTTTAATTTGAAATAATTGAACTGTTCTAGTTTATATCTTGTAATAATAAATTTATGTATTGTTTCCTTTTTCTATCTCATTTGATTATATAT
Organism: Lithobius niger; assembly: GCA_023313725.1. NCBI lineage: Eukaryota > Metazoa > Arthropoda > Chilopoda > Lithobiomorpha > Lithobiidae > Lithobius > Lithobius niger. The sequence goes on along the minus strand of JAHWFP010245769.1, from coordinate 29,698 downwards.
TTAACATCACATCAATTAAACGACGCAAATTTACTGTGTAAGTTGTGTTATTGCATTCATGGAGGCGTGGGGGAGGAGGAGCGAGCGTAAAATGATCCCCTGCAAACCTTTAAATAAATTCTTGGCTAGGCCCTGATTGCTGCAGCACTTCTTTCTTTTCGAAATTGAGCCGAACGAGCGGTAACTTAATTCAGATGACTTACTGCAAGAACCAATAAACTGATTTAGCAAAAAAAAAAACAGCAGTTCAATTTTGAAGAAGTTAGCGGTTCTGGGCCTTGTTTTTAGGCCAATATTACTAGGTTTTTCAGCTTACGGTATACAATGCCTTCTTCTTCGGTGCTATTTTCGGCTAAAGTTTGTAACCTGCGGACGTACACGATGACCTTCTGAAATTAATGCCAAATGGCTCCAACCGCTTTCCAAATCCACCAAGAGTCGGTTTTAGGGTGGGCAAATGTGTTGAAGCGGCTTAAAGCGGTTGGTTGGTTCCACCGCAATCCGTGTTTGCCGGTGCCGCGAGCCAAGACAAACAACGTATACATTTTTTTAAACCAAATTAAAGAATAATTATTACGCAAACTAGAATTCAACTTAACATGCAAATAAAAATACAGCACGAATGAAATAAAACGTATGTGTGTAGTGTGGCGACGTGTATGCATGAACATAAGTGTTAAAAGCTTAACAGGGTAGCGTTCAAAAGCTCATGATGGAAATTCCCAGATTTCTCCAAGTGTTCCAGACCAATACTGGCACTTTTCCCTGATTTTTCCAGGTGTT
>JAHWFP010245769.1:0-28905 GCA_023313725.1 Lithobius niger | reverse complement strand
TTTTCCAGGTGTTCCAGACCAATACTGGCACTTTTCCCTGATTTTTTTTTGGTCGGAGGAAGGTGCAGTGCACAACTAAATTTTTTTTTTCAAATTTCACTCAAATCGTTATCTATCTCGCATTTCTTTGCTAAATCAAAAATTTCACTGCCCTAACCGGTATTGATAAAGGACAGGAAAAGGCCACAATCTGCCGAACAAAACTAAAAACTCACTTACACGTAACGTTCCACATTACTTAGCCCTAAGTCGCTTTATTATAAACTAGTTATGCCCGTGCGCATGCCGCGCACCCCCCCCCCCTCCCGCCTCCCTCCAGTTGTTTAGTCTTTGGTTTTAAATTTATCAAACCGAAGACCGAACATGTGAATGGCTTCCCCGGATTCGCATACGTGTCCCCCCCATACACGCTTGCCCGCCTCCCCCTCCCCGAAAACGTCGCCCGTGACATTCTCCCTTTGGTGCAGCCCCGGAAAAGTAGCTGGCGTGTGTTTGACTGAAAGCTAAAAAAAAAACCCTATCACTGAGAAATCCAGCATTCAGTAAGCAAGTAATCCCATGTTTAAGTGAATCCTTTGAAACAATTCACTTCGGTAGCGGGCTTTGCCCGCCACACACACTTGCCCTGGCACCCTCTCCCGCACCCCCCGAAAACGCCGCCCCGTGACATTTCCCCTTTGGTGCAGCCCCGGAAAAGTCGCATGCGTATGTTTGACTGAAGGCTAAAAAAAGCCCTGAGAAATCCAGCATTCAGTAAGCAAGTAACCTTATGTTTAAGTTAATCCTTTGAAACAATAATCACCTAGGCACCGTGCGCGGGTACGGGTACAAATGAGCATGACATGTACACTACATAGAGTACAAAATTGTACTTTGGTACATAGGCCAAAAAAAGGTACGTAACGCTGCAGAAGCCATACAAGCAGCAGCCCAAGCTTCGTTCAGTAAGCAACAGCCAAACTAAACCTTACAACCCACCACGCCGTCCGATGCAAGCTTTGTGGCAAGTTTAGAATACGTGTTGAGCCAAGCAATTGCGACGACTAGTAGTTTTTAAGCAGAACTGAACACGCAACCTACTGACCCACCCTTCAACCCGGTTTAATTACGTTGGCTCTTTAAATTGTCCGACCTCCAAACATGTAAATCACTAAGAAACGCAAAGAAAATTTTGTGAATTTTATAGTGGCGAGCATGTGTAATTATTCGCCAATTCAGCGATCCATTCATTGTAGCTCGGAGTCATGAATGTCCCCCAGATGGTAGCAACACAAGTTTCAAATCATTACCGGATTCCCAACGGGAGGTCTCGCGATCCCGACCTAACGAGGTTACGTGTTGAACTTGTTCCCTTGGTCAATACCTCATGCCATTCTAACTTATTTCAAGGCACGAGCCCCAGTCCGCCCCATTACCCGAGAGCCTCTTGCCTCTGACCAACCGGACGCCGCCGTAAAGATGAAAGCAAGGACTTTAACATCACGGTCTGTGTACCAAGTGCCAAATTCAGAATAAACATCTCTGACTTTTGTTGACTTTGTTTGTAATTAAAACGAGCCTTGAGGAAAGAGTACGTTGTCTGAAAATAGTTTCGGCGGAACGAGCGAAGCGAACTAGGTCGAATACTCGACTGCATTTGGATTTTATATGTGTGTTTGTCTGTGTGTCTGCTCTGGAACACGGGATTGTCCCCTGTATTGTTCTGATATGTTTGAAATTTCATGACCAGGAAGCTTTGGAATGTGAAATGTGCCAATTTGAATATGAAAAAAAAAAATGCCTGCCTCAATATTTTCGAAGATATGCAGGTTTTCCTTGGACTGCTAAACCGCTTTTTAGTAGAGCCCGACTTATAAAGCCCGAGGTAAAGCCTTAACAAATCCCGATTTAAAGATTTAACAAAGCCAGATTTTAAGCTTTAAGTAACAAAGTCCGATTTAAAGCCTTACCAAAGCCCGATTTAAAGATTTAACTAAGCCCAATTTAAAGCCTTACTAAGCAAATCATGAAGTGGCTTTGACGAAATTGCTGCTAAAAATTCGTAAAAAAGTGCATCGACTCTGTTGCAAACCACTGTCAGTAATCATCAATATACATTTAACCAGTCGTAAAGTCCCTGAGTTACTTAAACAAGCTAAGGTTATCCTAGTATTCACATCTGGTAGCCTAATGCCGACAACTTCAACAACTAGGCTTATAGACCAATTTCTGTTCTTCCCTTTTTTTTCAAAATTTCTGGGTACACTTGTTCACAAAAGGTTCTACGGGGTTAATCTTGAAAATAACAACGTCTGAGCAAGAAACAATTGGGATCCAGAAGAGGAAGATCTACTACTCAAGCCATACGTTGTATTGTAATGTTGAAAAAGTTATTGACAGCTTTCAATCCGGTAGATTTGGTCACTTAGGCCTGAAAGGATTAAAACTGTCCGAGATTTGTAAATCTGTAAATCTACCAAAGAATTTACGAAGATTTAGGGATTTGGTGGGATTTAAAGATGTACAAAAGATTTAAGTAAGATTTTATGATTTACATGAAGTTTTGCAAGATTTTCACAGATATGCAGATTTAAAGATTTGCACAGATTTGGATGATTTATACACAAGCGTTAGATGATTTGCACAAAGTTCACAGATTTACGAGATTTAAATGATTTATGCCAGATTAACGTGATTTACAAGATTTAAACTAGATTTACAAGGTTTGTACTATATTTACAAGATTTGTACGGGATTTACAAGATTTAAACTAGATTTACAAGGTTTGTACTATATTTAAAAGATTTGTACGGGATTTACAAGATTTAAACTAGATTTACAAGGTTTGTACTATATTTACAAGATTTATACGGGATTTACAAGATTTGAATGATTTACGCAAGATTTAGATGATTTACGCCAGATTTACGTGATTTACAACATTTATACTAGAGTTAAAAGATTTACAAGATTTGTACAAGATTTACATGGTTTGAATGATTTACACAATATTTAGAAGATTTACTCGAGATTTACAAATTTACAAGACGTGTACAAGATTTACAACGGATTTACAAATCTAAATCTTGGGTGCACGTGATTTCTAGCTTTGTCGAATCCCTAGACGCCACTTGTGTTTTCTACCTCTAGTGCACGTTGCAACTAGCTAAAAGACTTACACGACCTCCACAGATAATACGTCCTTATTGCTGCTTGTCTATTGCCTGAGGAATGGTGTTTTTTTTTTCTGAAAATGTTGTTAAATCAGAAAATGGTATTTTTTTTTCAGTCACATATATAGTATACACAAGACGTTTAGCAGCATTTTCAAGTTTTTAACTGTTTTTTAACGTAATTTGTAGAGCAGAAGCAATAACGGCATGTAAGTGATGGAGCGGTCGCATCTGCAGCCAGTCGGTTAGCTAGCTGCAAGGGGCACTAAAGGTAATAATCAATGGCGTCTTTAGTCAAGCTGCCAGTATTGTGACAGTAGATTTCTTAAGCCGAAAACAGCGCGATTTCTTTGACTTGTTGGCAGCTGCTGCAATTTTGAGCACGTGGGATATTTTCTTTTCCGACTTAAAAATTTTAATATGTTAATATGTTTCGTAGCGCAAGTCACTAGAAGAGTAGAAGTTGTTGCTCGGCCGGTGTCTGGGTGGCTTTAGTTACGTTTGCATCTTACACAAAACGACACAAGACGAGCTAATAATTAAAGTAACGTTGTTTTTCTCAATCCCTTGTTCCAAAGCCCATTATTTTCTGAAGTGACCTGGTTTCTTTTCAAACTACAGCAACTGAAAACGACGTAACATTCTACTGTTTCCCCTGTTTTCAACTTCTCCATTTCTTCATCTCTCCTCCCAACTCCCCCTCCACTCATACCACTCTTTGCCCCTCTCTACCTGCTTTCATGTCCTTTCTTCCCCTGTCCTCCCCGCTATTCCCCCTTCCCATTTTTTCTTTTTTTTTTTTTTATTGTGCTGCTCATTTTCAGCAAGTGAAATTTTTTCTTTTCCATTAAGATAGTTAATCGGAAAAGAAAAGATTTCGCTTGCTGAAAATGAGCAGCATAATAAAAACAGAAAGCAGGGAAAGAGAGGGGAGAATAGAGGGAGGAAAGAACAAGAAAGCAGGTAGAGAAGGGGAGAGAGTGGTATGAGTGAGAGGGAGTGCGGAGGCGATGAGGGAAAGAAAGGGAAAAGTTGAAAAAAGGGAAACAGTAGAATTTACGTCATTTTCAGCTGCTTTAGTTTGAAAAGCAGCCAGGTCCCTTTCGAAAACAATGGGCTTCAAACAATGCCTTCATCGTGTTCCGGTATGGACCACAACAAGAGAAATCCGATGAAAATACAGATGCAGTACTCACAAAAAAAGTATCTTTTCCAAAGAAGAATTTACAAAGCAAGATTTTTGTTATGCATTTTGTTAGCCCCATATTAAAAGGAATTTAGGGGATTTTCTCGGCGTAGGAAGGAGGCGAAGAGACTTGCCTTGGTCTTTCATTTTGTAATTCTGCGTAGTTAGCTCATAGATTTCCGGCCAGAAAACTATGAGATCCACTAACTACGCCTCTCTTCGCGCGTACGCTTCATATATGCTTCTCTCCGAACGTAGATCGGGTTTTCTACTAGTTCCATGTGTAATAGTATCCTTGGTGAACAATCACGATATCCAAATTACCGGCAACCCTCAATATGCATTGTGATTGTGACGTTCGTTCTTCCACTTCGTCGTTTAATTGGTTGGGAACCGCACGTCACCTGACGCCATGCGTGGTTGACTATATTGGCCTAGGTTTCTTACCGATATGCTTGTTCTAAATACTGATTTAAAGTTGGAAACTGATGTGAAGATGCTGGCTGCTTATCACCGACAACATGCTAGGTAAAATTTTTGACTCAAAGTTGGCATTTTGGGGATGCTTCACCACTAAGCTTTGCGTGGTTTTACGCTGTTTTACCAAGCCCTATTCACTCGCTCCGAAATCTAGCCACGGTAGCGACCAGAGTACTCGCGATCAAAACGTGGTGCGCCATCTGTCGCATCTGGCCGCAAGTATAGTCATTGGTATAGTGGCAGCTCTTGTCTCTAACTACGCCAGGCGAAATCCAAGATGGTGGCGACGTGTGCTCACGGCAACTGCTCGCGTTATTGGATGCGCTAGTCACGTGGCTCGACGTCACTTCCGCTGTTGTCGGCAGTTGCTCTCGTGGCGAAATTGAGAAACTAGAGTATTCTGGCCAAATGTTGGGTCGCGGTGCTTGCGTGGTAAGTATAGCGAATGAGTTATCCCGTAACGAAGTGTAGTTATTAATCCAAGGTTTTACAAGTGGAAGTGTGGCTATTTTCGTTCGTCGAGCTAAAAGCAAGCCGAGGCATGACCACTTGTTTGAATCCAACTATGTGAGAGTGTTTGGTACGTCTGGTACGTTTTTTACCAGGGTTCCCTCCAACCTGGAAAACCTGGAAAACTCAGGGAATTTAAACTACGTTTGAAACTCGGGGAGAACTCAGGGAATTCTCTGATTGTTTACGAAAAACCTGGAAAACTCGGGGGAAAAGTTAAGAATTTAAATAATGTATTTCCCATCTAAAGTTTCAGCCTTTTTAACACAAAACTGGTAAATTGTGTAAAAAAAATCATTCCTAAAATTCATTCCTAAAATTCCTCTATCTACTCTGGAAAACATGGAAAACTCAGGGAAATTGATTTCAGTATTTTGGTGGCAATCCTGTAGTGTGCTTGGAGTCCGAAATTTTAACTGTCTGTTTGTTCCATTTATAAAGTTTTAAGTGACCAATTTGTGGGCTCAATCAATTCCTTAGGTTATCAACTCAACCACGCCGTTTTGAATAATTGGGTGTCATCTTTCCTCCATCAGTTCCAGCTTTGGCTGGGAATGAACTATTCCGCCTCCACACAGAGATTTCGTCATCAATCAATGTCGTCTGGGAACGGTTAAGTTACTCGTGTTTATCGAATGTTATTTAGCGGAATGTAGTTCAGATGTAGTGAAATAAATGTCATTGAGTTGATCTTGGTTACATTATTCCACACTCCCACCTTTTGAGTTACAAGCTAATCCTATACGCACATATCAGCGCCTAATCCTTACCCTAATCCTAATCCTAACCCTGACCGTCACTATGACACCAGGGAACTAAATCGAGACTATAAACTGATGACGTTTTTGTTGTCGTTGTTTTTACTTAGGGGCGTCGAACCTAAACTGGGTTATCTGCTCCGCAATAGACGACGAGAGTAATAATTAATTATTGTTTGTGTTTGTTTATGTCTTCAAAGACCAGGAACCCAAACTGGATTATCTGTCCCATGACGATGAGAGGGATAACTTAGCTGTGGAAATCCATGCGGAATACCCAGGAACTTTCAATGAGAATTGATAATTGAAAAATTTTAACAATGGGTGTCTAAACAATTACTTCAATTGACTACAATTTCGGTGCACTTCGTGTACCATGCCTGGTCGCGCAGAATGTGGTACTGCTGTAAGGGCTTAAAGGGTTTGACTTTGTTGATTTTGTTGATGAGTAAGTGAATGAATCTAGACAAACGCTAGTGTGTTGCCGCCAAGTAACAGTAGATCATCCGATTGTTAAAAGATTGATTGTTGATGATAAAAAGGCGGGGGGAAAAGGCTCCTTTGAATAACCATCTCGCGGTCAAAGGGTTTGCAGCAGAAATAGATGACGTGGAATTGTCAGCATTTTCCAAATTAAAATTCCTTTGGTAAAAAAAACAAAAACAATTATGGGATGTCAACATGTTTACACGATAATAATTTTTAACCTGCAGCTACCTGTTGAGTTTAATGCTTGACTAGCTCTGGTCAAATTAAAGGAAGATGTAGAGAATTTCTTATTAATAAATAACAATTATTTTAACCTTTCAGAATTTGTTTTGTATTAGATTGTTTTACTATATTTATTTATTAGTTCGTAATTGTAAAATGACTTTTAATTGTAGTCCACTATTTGTCACTATAGGTAGTTTGGGAAAGAGGCGACTGTCTTCGCGTCCTGTCTCCAGATTAGTTGATTAACAATGTCGAAATCGTTTCAACGAAGCAGTGCTAAGAGGCGTTATTTTCCCGGCATGCACGAGACGTGGCGACAGCCTGGAAGCAAGGCACGCAATTTCTACCCCAGTCGGCCTTGGCTTGAGAAACAACACTCCATCCTTGAATCAAGGTCGTTTAAAGAAAAAAAGCATTAGAGCTCGTATCCTTATAAAACTCGCAAAAGTCAAAAAGTTATTAGTTTGACAATGGTCGCATGGGATTGCGACTCAGAATTAGTGGCGTGAAATGGGCAGTTATGCCGGAGGCTGCTCTCTAATCCTGCTCCTGGTAATGTATATCCTGCTATCTAGATGTAACTCATTCAAGTTTATGTATGAGAGTTCAGCGTATAATTGTATTAACTTACTTAATAAAATTAGAAAAAATGCATTAGAGCTTGTATCCTTATGGAACTCACAGATATCAAACCACACAAATAAAAAATAAATAAAAATCTTTTACAAACAAAGTGGGAGCAGGAGAGTGAACATACACATGATAAACAAGGCCGTACCAATGATAATAAAAAGGAAGCGAAAAAGCCAACAAATTAACTAAAGAAAAACGGGTTAGGCGTTTAGAAAAAAAGCATTAGAGTTCCTATCATTACGGAATTGACAGCTGTGAAAGCACACAAATAAAAACGGTTTAGAGTTCACTCGAAAAGAAACGAACTATAATTTGGACTCCAACTCCAGGTAACAAGGATTCTTTTATTTCCTTTTTTTTCAAATGACGCTAAGGTGTATCGTTAACGGAATCATTTTGTTTTTTATGGTTGCGATGTGCCAGTGGTTAAAATGCGATAATCAAATGTATTATTTCATTGAGTTCCGTCGAAAAAGGTTACCAGCTAGAAAGAAGCAACCAAAATATAATTTGCCATGTTTTTTTAAAGTTCACTTGACTACCACCAGCATGGTGTATGCTTCGTCGGAATTCCTTAACTATTCACGACTCCAAATTTACAATGGTGAGTGTTACAAATAAAATTCGAAAATTTGTCATTTCTCCCTTATAATAATTGTTCGCTTTACGACAAATTTTGGCTCAGCAATACTAATTAGGGTATCAAGCGTTGTACCAAATTTCATTCCAATCCGATCTTTCGTTTGGGCTCCACCAGACTAAAAATGTGCAAGCAACCAACCAACCAACCAACATTTTGCAATTTGGTGTCCGTTATAGGCTACGCTTCGCTCACTCGCTCCGCCAATTAGAAATATTTCACTTTTTGAAATATTTCAATTCTACCTACTAAAATTCAACCAGGACCAACCCAGTTGCCAGTGTATCATTGCAACCACGTAGCTACCAAATTAACCAAACAATAGCCCGAAATCCGTCATAATTCTGACCCCAAGTAAGCCTTCCATATGTGGCATTCCATTTAAGGCCCTAAGCCAAGGCAAGAGTCGCTCCCATTAGTCAGGCGAGCCTGAGCTGATTATCGCTCCAATTTATAATTAAAACTTCACTAGAACTGAACCACGACGATTTGCCTTATCCCACCTGCTTTGTTTTGATTTGAAATTTACCAAATCTGTAGCTTGACCCCCATCTATTTTGCTTAGCTAGACCCTTAACTGTGGTGTTGGTGCAGAGGAGCCATCGCACGTACCAATAATCGCCACAGAGGAACAAAAAATTAAGTTACAGCGATGAACCTAGGCCTATAAGGAGCGTAATTTAGCTATTGCTTATTCGACTCTACAGCCATCTTCATAGGGTCTTTACTACCGGAGGAGTAGACGCGCAAACACGCACGCACATGGTAGGTTTTTAATGTTGTAGATGTGTGAACAAGACCCAAAAGAGTACACTGTCCGAAAATTAACGGGATTTCAATATCAACTAGTGGGTTGTATTTTTATTTTTATTTTTTTGCCAGTCGTTGTAAAAAAAAAAGCTAAGGTTGTATGACTAGAATGACAATTCGTAAAAGCATTGGGATGTTTTTCCCCGGAAGAGAAACGCAAGCGTTTTACCAACGAATGTCTGGTTCCCAATCGATTTCCGGTTAAAGTCGAAGACAAAATACCATCTAATGATTTGCCAGGTGACTGCCGCTGAAGTGGCAATCAATTTGGTCAACACTCAATTGTCAAACCGTCCTAATTACGTTCGGTATTTTTACACGAGTAAATTCCGCAAACAACAGTGCCCCATCTAACACTAACCCGCTTCGTTATTTTACGCGGTGCAAAGCAATTAAGGTCAGCGGACTCAATAATGAAAAGACTTTGACGTAGAACTTAATTGGCCCATTTGTGGGGGGAAACTGCAATTAGGAATCCTCATTTACCCCCGAGATCTGAGTGGTTCTACTTTTCTTGCGGTTCACGTTAGTTGTATATGGTCCCTTTTGTCGGGGGTCTGGCTAGTATTCATCAAAACAACGCAACCAATTACTGGGGTGGTGGGAAAAAAAGTTTTGTCTCGCATATTTTAGGACGGTTCGTAATTAGAAAAGGTTAGGCTTTCCCACATTACCCAGATGTAAGCAATGGAAAACAACGTAGAGCTGTGTAAGGGGCAGGTGAACTACCCGTAAACCCCTGAACAGCGAAGCAAGCTTCGTTAAATATTTAGGAATTTAAACTGGTGGGAAGAGTGTGATTTTCCTATTTTTCTTCACGTACGAGATGTTTAGGTACATTCACTCAAACGTGCATAAATGGTGTAAACGCTTCTACTTTCCTGTTTTTCCTCACGTACGAGATGTTTAGGTACTTCACTCAAACGTACATAAATGTTGCAAACGCTTCTACTTTCCTGTTTTTCTTCACGTACGAGATGTTTAGCTATTCACTCAAACGTACATAAATGTTGCAAACGCTTCTACTTTCCTGTTTTTCCTCACGTACGAGATGTTTAGGTACATTCACTCAAACGTGTATAAGTGTTGCAAACGCTTTTATTTTCCTGTTTTCTCCATGTACTAGATGGTCAGCCAATCATTCACTCAAACGTACATGAATGTTGGAAAATGTTTTATTTACCTGCTTTTTTTTCGTACGAGACTGTTTAGGTATTTTCCGTAAAACGTACCTAAATTTTGTAAACTTATCCTGGATTAGGTTACATTTGAATAATTATCCTTGCAATTTTCATTTCGAATGTAGGCTATACCAAGCGATCTTTAGATATGAGGTATCGCCCAATTGGGTCAATATGCGTTTACCTACAACACAAAATGATTGCAAAATGACGTTTCAGTGACAACTGGTTCAGCATGCCATTTATTTGCATCGAGCAGTTTTAGTAATTGTCCCCCCTAGCGAGTTTGCGTAGGTTTTTACAGTCACTAACTCTCCTAACCCTTACCGACCCTCGATATAACGAATTTGTTGTTGTTTTTTAAAATCCAGCTAGGTTTTCCCTGGAAATTATTTGTTGACTTATTCCGAGATTACATTTCCACGTCCCCAACAAAATATTTGTCGAGAATCTGTCACTGGTGACGTGCAATGTATATCAATGGCCGCGCAGCCTCGTAAAGTATGGGATTGGGTGAACAACGTCACGTGACCCGTGCTCGCGCGCGTTGTTATTGTAGTCTGAATGACAGGGGGATTAAAAACGAGGTATCTTCCACGAGTTTATTATTCGCAGAAGGTCCTGGCTTCGAAGATAGCTTTTTCAAATTTCGTGGGACGTCGTTTCATCCCTATATACGAGAGTAGAAACAGTTTTGTTATCGTTCAATTTCCTGCCTTCGATCACGTGAAACAAGCATGCACCGAGTGCTGTAAGTAAAACGAACCTTCTCGTCGCCGTGGCAACAGTCTGAGCCGCAGTGTGATCACAAAAAAATGTATACAAAATACCTGAGTGGTTGTAAATATCAGAAGTCAATGATTTTGGGAAGAAAGGATTGTACGTCTTGAGTATAATGCAGATAAGAGCACGGTCGAATAGGAGCTCAACAAGCATCGTACCAGCAGTGGGGATGGAGTGGTAAACAATACGGAACTCCAGCCTTGGCGGTAAAGTCCGAGTGAAAGGTCGAGGCGACTTTACGCAAACTTTAACCTTTTCTGAATTTCTGACCGATTTTCATGGAAGGGACGGGAGAATGAATATACGGTAGAAGGACACTTAGTGAAGAACCTTTCAGATAAGTCATAGTTTTAGTAACATTCACAATTCAGATGAGCATTATATATTTTCTTGTCAAATTCAGTTACTATTGTTGCAGCCATTCTGAATGACATTTTGAATCAACTGTTGACAATGAATAAGTGGATGAATAAATACAGATGCAAACCTATTTACGTTGCCTTTTGGACTTATATGCCAGACTGCGTGAGCGGGGAATCGAACCCACGACTGTTGAAACCATAGGCCGAGGTCCTACCACTGAACTATACTGACACTGCCCGTACTGAGGCCGTGCCAGTATGGTTCAGTGGTAGGACCTCGGCCTTTGGTTTAAAAGGTCGTGGGTTCGATTCCCCGTGTAGAGGTTCTGGGGGAGTGGGCGACCCTAATGTGATAATCTAAAGTGTATGGGATATGGTTCAGTGTGTGAAATTCAATAATCAAGAAGAGATTTGGCTGGGTTCAATATTTGATGGTTCATTAATGCTGGATTTTACACACAGCCACGCCTGCCACGACTTAACCAAACAGTTCTTAACTAATGATAATGTGATGGCTAAAATAAAATGACTAACAGGGACATGATGGCTTAAATGTGGCGGACTGGGGAAATTGGGGAGGAAAAAGGAACACATTTCTAATTGATAAGCCAAAGATTACTTACGGGAGATTTGGGATCGAATGGAGGCTTGGAATGAAAAATATTATATTACTTAAAATTAACAATATGTTGGCAAGGCAGAGCGCATGCTTAACAATTGGTTTGAATTCGGCATGCACAACAATACAGTGAATTGAGTTTCAAATAATAGAGGCAGGGCACACTTAAGATCGTCATCCAGGCTCAGCTCAAGGGAATCAAGATGCTGGGTCATCAGTCCCAGCATCAGTTCGTCCAATATTGACGTTAACAGGAGCTGAGGCAGGATGAGTCACTACACCCGCTCAGAAACATATAAGTCCAAAAGGAAACGTAAATGAGTTTGCATCTGTATTTATTTAAATCTTGTTGAGCCTTTGGCTTTCCGTCTTTAAGGATGGGAATGAACTTAAAGGCAAAACTTGTAGCGAACGACCGATCGCACTGGACCGAGCAACCAATACACGGTTTATTTTTACTAGAATTGTGAGATGCCCACATATGGAAATCATTCTTTCTTGAACCATATTGGCCAGTATGGGTTTTGGAGGGCATAACTACAAGGTGCACTACATAAAAATGGAGGGGAAAAACAACGGAAGAGCGGATTTCTTAGGCTTAAAATAAAGTTGTTTTCTCTAACAACAAAAATCGCGCGTTTTAGGTCTCAGAAATCACTCTTCGGTTTCAGTATGACGCCCTTCTGTTTCTCTTAGCAGTGCCCCTTGCAGCTAACCCATTAAGGCTCCAGCATAGAGTTATATGCAATAATACTACGTCGTGTCACTGTTCTATAGAATAGTCTGCCGCTAAAAGGTTTTTTTTTATTGACTATGTATGAACTAAATGTTTGAAACTGAGCATTCCTTAAGAAAGAAAATTGAATTTAAAGTAGTTTAATCTGTGTTGGTGTGAGATCATGCGCTTGATTAATCAGTTGTGTGAGAAGATTAAATCATTCTTTTCCATGACGTGTTGGACGAAATTGAGTCATCGTGAAGCTGTCGTTCAAGAAAATTCTGCAACTTGCAATGGTGTGTAAATTCTCAGTTAATATGACTATGTAGTATTGCAGAAAAGAAAGAAAGGAAGCAACGAAGTATGCTGTAAAAACCATCGGAGTTCACATTGTCACATGTTAAAATCAGTGCTCTAAATCCTCACTTCAATAATACGTAAATTGCGGAGTACTGATTTTAACAAACTACGCTAGATCTTAACAATTTTGTTATTTTGTCATGAAAATGCGTTAGCAATGGAATCATATGCTGTAAAAAAACTTACGAAATTGTAGTGAAAAGTATGCAAGCTTGGGAGCCGTCAGAGCTGCTGTTGGTCATCACTGCCCACCTCAAGTGAGGTGGTGGAGCCCTGTCACCATGCGTCACCAACGCTAGGCTACAGAAGTGACGTCTGGTGGTAATGAAGCACAGTGAATTGCAGACGTAATCTGGCTCGCAGAACGATAAGTTTAATAAACATTATACGACGGCTGTGACGTCACGCTAACTCAACGCCATGCTAAACTTTAGTACGTTAAATTTCGTTAACCGTGAACGGAAGTGTGCGTCATCGCAAAAGGTGTGGGTTATCAAATTACCCTTTTGACACTTCCGGATCACGCAACCGGGAACGCACTCACCAACAACCAAATACAGCGTCCAAAAACGTAACGCAATAAAAACCACAAAAGGAATTACTTAACTTGCCGGCTTGTCCCGAATAAAATCTGATTCCTGCTACCTCTCACATGTCTGGCCCATAGCTAAATTTATTCACTCCGTCTAACTCTGCCCCCCCCCTCCACTTCCACAAACTAAAATGGAAAGACCTTCATTTATACCGATACACCTATTAGTCCATTACCGTAATTTTTAAACAATTCTCAAACTACAAACTCACAAAATGAATTACTTACCTTTCCTGAATGTCATTTTGTCCCTGCTACCTCACGTATCGACGTTTATTCACCCGGGTGGATTCGAAAACACGAAGAGAATCTTCCGAAGTGAGCCCTTTCTAATCCTAAGTCTGGCTCACTCTCCCCACCCCCCCCTCTCCCTCCACAAACGAGCCCAAGGACTCGTTCGTCTATCATCCCCTTCCCCCTTTACAAACTAAAATGGGATGACCTTCATTCCGTATTTCTTGAAGCAATTTTCACAAAACACAAACACGTTTTAATTAAATAAGAGTTAGCTAGACGTCCCAACCGTGGTATAAATTGGTTATTGGCGAGGAACAAGCGGTTATCGATTTTTAACCCACGGCTGCGATGATTTGCCCGGCTCGACTATGCACATCTGTCTCGGGGCTCCGCTCCTCGACATATTTGCATAATCTCGCCAGCCAAATCATCGCAGCCGTGGGTTAAAAATCGACAACCGCTCGTTCCTCACCAATAACTATACTTAATGCACGGCGGTGACGTCACGCCAACACATCCCAATGCTAAAAGTGTAGCCGTTATATACGGTTAATCTGAAAACCCACACACGTGACCGTGGGTTAATTTTGATAACCCATACTTTTTCGATAACCCACACTTTTTTTTTGATAATCTAACACTTTTTCCGCGCTCCACACAACCACTGCTCTACCACTTGACATACTTTGCAAAACTACCGTACATAAAACAAATTCAACCAACATAAATAAGCACATTTGCAACCTGCGACAGTTATCGTACTAACACGAATAAAAAAAAAAAACCTCGCGTAGGCTACTATGCTAGGATCCCACCCGTGCAGGAAAGCCCCAATCCGCCAACCTTTCACTCCGACAGTACTAAAACTAGGCTACCGACACTTGTAAACACACCTAAATACACCTAAAAACATACGATACTCAAGCGAACAGCACATTAATAACCTGGCGACATTTTACGCACTAACACGGAAAAAACCTCGCGTACGATGCTAGCCCCCACCCCACCCCCACCCGCGAATGAATAGTCCAAGCCGAACCCCCCCCCGACAACCTTTCGTTCCGACGGTACGAAAACTAGCCTACTGATACCTTCTAAACACACTTAAAAACCTACTATACTCAATCGAATAGCGATTTTATACGCTATATCTTATTTAAACTAATGAAGTAGAAAAAATACGGTTTTACCTTAAACACAAATAACGGTGATTGGGACTGGATATAGGGACGTCCTCGCGTACGGGAGGCTTTCGCAGACAGGAAGTTTAAACCGGAAGTTTGAGTTCAGGAATTTACGTCATAATTCACAAATAAAATTTTCAAATAAATTTTTTTTAATCTCAAATAACTAGACATGTTGGCTCGACGTCACACCTTAGCATTAAAACACATATCCGTGAATTAGACCGGGTTATCCCGAAATAATTGCTCGTCTGCTAGAAACGGAACAGTCCAAAGATCTAGGGGTAGCAAAATCGAACTCGCGCTGGCACGCTCGTGCGATCACAACCCCTCGATCTTTGGACTGTTCCGTTTCTCGCAGACGAGCAATTATTTCGGGATTACCCGGTCTACTTCACGGATATCTATTACTAGCTGTACTACACGCAAGTCCCCTCCTTCCACGTACTATCCGTTACAGGAACTGCATCTAAACGGCATTACGTTCAGTAGAAGCCAGAAACGATAAACTACAGCTGAGCTGAACCTAGTACTGAAAGCCAGCACACACAATGTGTCAGAGGGAATGGACCATTACAAGGAAGTGACGTCATCCAAGGACCTAGAGCTGGTAACAGTTGAGTAGTAAACAAGATGGTATTCCCGAGCAGGAGCCGTCAGTGAAGAGTCGAAAATTTGGATTGTTTTTACATATTTTTGCCTGTACAAGAGTAAGAAGGCAAACTTGCATTTTTTTTTTACCGTCCAAGGAGTGGATTTGATGGTTGGTTCACACCATATACCTAAAACATTTGTTGGTTAAATTCAGGCATGCAGTGCTTCAACGACGTCGATCAGGACCAGTGATGTCAGCAGTTGAACAGCTAAAAACACTTCATCACTGTCTTTCAACAACGAAATTCCTTTTGACAGATAGTCATTCGAATATCTAGAAAAATCACGTCCAAATCCCACTCACAGCGCGCATCAACCATGGGTTTACGCCAGTTGGGAACGTGATAGCTTTCTTACAAAATCGATTTGAGATAACTGATGGCGCGACCGGTCACAACTAGTTAGCACGACTCGAATTCAGAATCGCACACTTCGGGGTGCTAAAATGACCGAATTTATATCCGTTTATTTTAGAACTAGTTGAAGCGCGTGCTATGCACTGGTGGTGTTGGATGCACAGTACTCAACACTGGTATTGCATGTCAATGTTCGACCTAATTAAGTTTCTTCAAATTGTTGCATACACTAGCTAACAAACGCTGATTTTCGTTCGCTTCTCTCACTCAATCAGCGCATCCTGCGACTCAAGTGCCTCCCACACTGCAAATGATCCCTTCTTTCTAATGATCATCATGCTAGCGGAAATATCAGCGCATAAGGTGACTCAAAACGTGTCAGTATGGCTCAGCCGTAGGATTACACCTTTGGTTTCAAAGGTCGTGGGTTCAATTCCCCGCTCAAGCAGTTTGACGTATAAGTCCAAAAGGCAACGTAAATAGGTTTCCGTATTTATTAACCCTTCTTGAGCTCTTTGGCTTTCCATCCTGTTTAATCTAAGAGCTCAAAGTATGATTGGAATTAAGTCTAAAAGGAACTGCAGCTAAAATTGACACATTGAGTGATTGGCTACTCAAAGGGCTTACCTCAATTGTGCTGCCACGCTCACTGCGGCTGAAGACCATAAAATCAGAGTCCCCACCAACTAGAAAGGTTTCATTAGAAAAATACTTGTTCAGTTGAAAGAGCTATACAGCAATTTTCTTTTAGACGTACTTCCGAATTACGTCAGCTTTTAGATTTAGCTCAGTTTAGGCAAAATTCAGTTAAGACATATATTTTTAATCCTCACCTTCAGTCCGCAACTTCAAGATTTAGACGAAATTCAGGTATCTCAAACACAGTTCGGTTTAAACGCACTTTAGTCCAACCTTTCAAGTTTTCAACAAAATTCAGGTAATTCAGACAGTTCGGTATAAACGTACTACAGTCCACCCCTTCAAGTTTCGACGAAATTCAGTTATTTCAGAGGTTTAAGCGTACTTCAATCCGCGCCTTCATGTTTTAGACGAAATTCAGCTATTTCAGATATAGTTTGGTTTAAACGTACTTCTGGGGCACCTCTTCATATTTTAGACGAAATTCATGTATATCAGACGCAGTTTGGTTAATTAGGTCCAAGCCGTCTAAGTTTTAGGCGAAATTCAGGTATTTCGGACACAGTTCGGTGTAAACTTAGTTCAGTCCATGCCTACAAGGCTCAGACGAAATACAGGTATTTCATATTCTTTGACCAAGAAGCTTATGATTTATTACCCATTAATTGAACAACAACATCCCCAACAACAACCAAGCTCAGTCAATGTTCAGGAACAGTGATAAATGACGTCACAAGCCAAAGCGATAAACAGGGAGAGGGGCAGTGCGTCTGTGTGGGTAACAGGATAGAAAGGGAGAAAAGGGGATGGTGAGGGCAGGGAGATGATGGGATGAAAGGGGTGGGAGAAGATGGGAGGAAAAGGGAAACTTACAGGAAGAAAAATAGCCAGTCGCAGTTAATGTTCACGCAACACCGACCGAAAACTGGGAAACAACCACGGGCCAACCCAAACCACGGGCGAAAGAAAACCCCGGGCGAAGCCGGGTACGATGCTAGTTAGTTATACGTATGTAAAGTTCAGTTTAAACGTTGTGCAAACCATGCCTTCAAGTTTTAGACGGAATTCAGGTTATTACAGACGCAGATGCGTTTAAACTTACGTAATTTTGTACTCACGAGTGGAAATTGATCGCCGGCATTCCTTCTTGGTTCGCGTGGTTCCTATTTGGAACGTACTCAGTGTATAAACTGTGTCTGCATTGTCGGTGTCGGTTGCTTAACGAGGAACCACTTCACGTTTTTCTGACACGTCTTTTACTCCCGGACACATAATGTTTTTTTTTCTTTTCACCAGCAACCACCCCCCCCTCCCACCCCCACCCTCTTCCCATTGGTAATTGTGTTAGTGGTGCCAAGCTCTTCCGTCTCCTTAAAATATACAATTTTTTATTTATTTTGAAGGGCATGTAGGCAGCTTGTGGCAGTCCAGCCACCCTGTTCTATCAAGGAAAATTGAAAATTAGCCAATAGCGTAAAATCATACACTAGAAATAACGTAGTTCAGTAAGCCACCTTTATGCCTTATGTCTATTTATTTACCCTGTTCTATCAGGCTGGCCTTTGATGTATATATTTATTATTATTTTTTTAAATGTTGCCAAATCCCACTATCTGGGCGCTTTAGTTTTTAGTATTCACCGTATAGCATATCTGGCAATATTTTAGCGATGTTTATACTTTTTAATTATACAGCTTATTTTTGGGCCTTTAAACACGTTTCACATCCTTCCCATGTCCTGCAAGTTTGGCGATGCCATCGGGGGCTTTTGAGTCCCTGGAAGGTCTAACCTTGGTGGTAAGGATGGTAAGGCATTCGTGTCCCTAAACCTCTTACCATCACCATTCCTTGGCCGTATTATTATTATGATAAGTTCACGCCTTCAACCTTTATAAGAAATTTAGGTATTTCAGATGTAGTCCCATTTAAACTTACTTTATTCCATTCGAAATTCAGATATTTCGGATGTACTTCAGTGTAAATGTACTTCAGCCCAGGCCTTCAAATTTTATACGAAATTGAGGTATTTTAGATCTAGTTCGATTTAAACGTACTTCAGTCCACGCCATAAAATTGTAGACTAAATTTTGGTATTTCAGTCATAGTTCGGTTTAAACGTATGTCAGTACGTGCGACCACGCCTTCACGTTTCAGACGCAATTCACATATCTCAGACTTAGTTCAGTTTAAACGTACTTCAGTCCAAGTATTCAAGTTTTAGACTAAATTCAGGTATTTCAGACTTCGTTCGGTTTAAAAATTCTTCAGTCCACGCCTTCAAGTTTTAGGCAAAATTCAGGTATTTGAGATGGACTAACTTGCAGTTTAAACGCACTTCAGAATCCCATTTGTGACGACGACTGCCGGTTTAGAGTGGCGCTAACTACTATCCGTCAGATCAAGCAGCCACACAAAAATGGCGCCCGTTCTTCATGCTCATCTTTTCTCCTTGTTTGTCACTTTCACTCATTCATTTCTGCATTTTCTTTCGCGCTTCCATTTAAATCTGTTGTCACGATTGTCACTCAAGAGACCGCTGTTTTTATCCCCCGATCGGGATCTGCATTGCAATCTGTTTGGGAAGGCGGAAACATCTGTTGGTAACGACTATGGAGACCTGTTGATGTCCTCGACGAACCGGAAGAGGTGTCTCACGTTATCGATCTCTGTCGGTGTCACCTTTCGTCCCAACCGACTTCCACAACATCTCGTCTCTGACTGAATCAGCAAACTCTCTCCTGACACGTCCGCTGAATTCTCTCTGTCTCTCAGGAGAACAATTTAATAGCCCAACGAATTGCCTCCTTCAACGGCTACGCATCGTTTCACAGTCGCATGCGACTACATTACTTTCTGCACAATGACTATTTGAGTGCAAATTCCACGGTTGACGGGCGAGTTTAGATTTTCCAAGATTCGCTTGGCCTACAAAAGAGTGTTGCAGAATGCGGCAGACTTCATTCTCTGACGGGCTTAAAACGTACAAGGTTCAGTACCTGTAGTTTGGAGGCATTTCAATCTTTGCTGAGTAAGGATGATCCCTACAAAACAGGCACACACTTCCAAACAAGTGGCTGCACCTACTTCCTAGTGTAGAGAGTTTGTTTGCGTTTGCCGATTCCCAATATCGAGCCCTCGATACGAACATCGATTGTTATCTTCAGATCTCAACAATGATTATAATACTTAAGACGAAAACTTTGTATTAGATTATCATCTTTTGTTTTCAACAATGAATACTGTTATATTTGACGTTTTGTGAGCAATCTATTGTAGCGTAGCCCCACGTGCTGGACGAATGTTGGCTTGAATTTTTAGCTTTTAATTTCACTTCCCTCCTGATTCTTCCAACTGACCCCCTCCCGCATCAAGCGCCATTTTTGGATGCCCTTTATAGGCCCTTTATTTAGAATATTTTCCCCAACCCAAACCCAACTTAACATCAACTCAGATTTAACCCCATGCAATCGTGAGCTGTATCCCGACTCATTTAAATCATACATTTTCTATTATTCACCATTTAAACTTAAATTCAATTTAACTTAAATCCAAAACAAGCCGAACGTTCATTCCTCCTCAATCCTTTTTTTTTTTTTACATGAACCAGAAATTCAGGCGAGCCCAATAAATCCACCATGATCTGAAGCCCTTTTTAGGTAACATCATTTCATCATAGGTTATAGAAGCTTTGAGCGTTACGAATTGTATCGAAATTTTATTCCAATTATGGCTATCAACCTCCTAATACTTCCCCATTCCTCAATTTGTCCCGTCAGTCATGTTGTGAGAAGCTTTAGGTAAAACCGGGGCAAAACTCCCAACACTAGTCACAACAGGTCTTCTGTACACTTCCATCAGTTTTTTTCAACGAAAATGTTCAGGCGCACACTTTTATCATGCACTGCAACAGCGCTCTGTATTATATAATCTAAAAGTAGTAAACATCACAACTGCCGGTCAAAAATGTGTTAGCTTTTAGGCCTAGTTTTAAATTTTGGGCGTAATTGTCACCGTTTTGGCATAATTTTCATGTGCCAATTTAATTTCCTAAGTAACTGATAACGGAGAATTGGGTTCGAGAGTAGCTATTCTTTCATGCAACGCGGTGTCGAAAGTTGTTTTGTGAAGCTAATGTGTATCGTTAACGAAATCTTTTTTTTTTACGGTTATGTGTCTTCCTGCAGAGGTTAAATGCAACGATCAAATGTTACTACTTCATTGAGTTACGTCAAAAAACACTATTAACCCCCCCCCAAAAAAATTGGTTATATCCAAAACGAGCTGACTTATGTGATTATTATTTTTTTTTCGTAAATGTACATTTTTTTCTGTAAAACATAATTGGGAGTCGGACTGGTCCATTACGAACAATGATTTTTACGAATAGAACAGCAACTATGATTCGACATTTTTTGCAAAAAAAAATTAAATCGAATTCTGTAAGTATGTACCATGGGTAGCGCGCACAGATCCACCGAGAATGTAGGGGCAACTTTTACTAAAACGGCACAGTAAGTTTCAATGGAAATATTTTCGGTGGACTTTTTTCTTTTGCTCTCCTTTTATTCTTTCTTAGCCTCTTTTACGTTTTTCAGGCCTTTCTTCGTTCTTTTCAGTCTTCCGTACAGCCTTACCGACTGAGAAGACTCTTGTAACGACTTTGTCCGTCCTTCTGTCCGTCGCTTTCTTCAACTTCGCAACGGTACCAGATACAGACGACCACTGTTTACAACTTTAGATTCAGTTTCACAAGTTAGTTAAAAAACACGGCAAAAACTAAAACATCGTTACTTCCTTATAGCTGGGCTGCCTCGACGTAACTAAATGAACTAATAACACTTGATCGTCGAATTGAATTTAAAACTGCAGGTAAATTTTAGGCCTAAAAGCTGACAATTACGCCTAAAATGCAAAATAGGCCTAAGCTGACTTATTTTTAACCGGCAATTGTGATGGGTGCTGCTTTTAGATTATATAATAGAGATCGCTGTTGTAAGAGTGATAGAGGTGTGCGCCTCAACATTGGAAGTGGCGGAACTGGTTGCGAGTAGATAGTCGCTGCAGCCGCTTGTTATGCCTTTAGGTCCTTTCTCGGGCACCGCTGCACCAACAAATGAATGCAAAAAAAGGGAATTTTTCTTTAAAAAAAAAACATTTCCGAAAAGGGAAGGAACAAGCCCTTCCCCCTGCCCCCTCCTGTGCACGCCATTACCTTTGCGCAGGTACGAACTGACACGGGTGCATATTTAGGCCCAGGAACAAACTGAATAGGCCTAAACTCGTCAGTTGTCGAAATTGTGGAACGGAAATGGGGAATGGGTGAACGAACAAGGCATGTTCCCTGGCATAGACAAAACATTATGAAAGTGGTTTGTAATGCGCAGCTTTTTAGAAGATTCGTTCAATCGAGCCTGCGCTACAATGAAAATGCTAACAATTAATGACAAGAACACAACTGTGATCTATGGAGCTTGATTTTGTACGGCATATGTGATAGCACATATTGTTGTTGAACATTTTCAAGCTAAATAAGGTTCGAATTTTTAATGGATTGCAGTGGAGGAGGGAGGAGGGTAATTAGTGTAGACTTATTTATGCTTATGCTTATGTTTATTTGGGGCTTAAATAATGGTATTCAGACGCAGTGTCTGTTACCGGCACCCTAGTTTTATTTGGCGGGGCGGGGAAAAAACACAACTACGACAACCACAAAAAACGCTGTTCTACACGTATTTTGTTACGAGGCCCTGTGGTGGTCAGAATGATCACATTGTTTCGGAATTTTTATTGTTGCTAAAAATAAATGTAACTTACGGCTGTGGTCTCTGATGGGTAGTTATTACATCTATTTCAAAGTTTTAACGATACTTCGTGCTGGAATTGTGAAATACAATGGCAGAATTATTGCCGGCGACGTGACAAAAAAGCTAACCAGCGACAACACCGGGAGGTCGCGCATAGGCAAGGGCAGCTGAGATAAGAGTTGAGCCAGGAAGGATATATTATCTCAGCTGGCCTTGCGCATAGGACCGCATCGTTCCATCCAGTCGCTATCTAGCCTAACGTAAATTCCACATTGCCGATTGTAGTATAATAGCCTACACTCGAATACAATTTTTACGTTCGTAACAGTCCCACTTACGTTTCATAATAAGTATTCACTAGTTTGTTAGTCCACAGTTGCGTTATAGTTCGCCGATTCGTCGGATCGAGAACGACAGCCATGTTGATTTCAGAGATCACAAATACATGACGTCAGAGTCGGCGCATGCGCAGCCCAATTTATTTAGGAAAAACGGTCTTCGGATGATGAGGAGGAATCATACCATGAGGAGTCGCTTGCTAGCGTATAGGAGCTTGATTGGGTAAATCAAGCTCCAAAAATGGTGCAAACTTGCATTTCGAAGTTTTCAATGGATGCAAATGACAAGATTTCCCAAGTACATAGATTTTACGGTAAATGGATGCTTTAAAAGGGTCAAAGCCCATGTACCAGATACGAGTGCCATGGATGCATATAGGCCTTCGTTACATAGGCCTCACGGGAAATGTGTCGTTTTTTTTACACGTCCCCCCCCCCTCAATGGACGAGGGTGCATCTACACCGCCTGTATCCTCCATAACTGCGTCACTGTATCTAAGTTATCTGCTTCTTACGTGTCATGGAATGGACTTGGTGGAAGTGTCGTCTTCAATAAAGGTTGCGAGTCTTTTGCAGCGTACACCGATCGGATCTGTCATCGGAAATGCGACCCCTCCTGGGTATAAACGAATCGTTTCGACCCAGCCCAGCCAAGTGACCTCAACTCCATCTCATTTGGTGAGTAATATCGTTGGACCTCCGGTTATTTCGACCAAAGATCAAAGCTTTTAGGTTTATCGCTTGGGCGTTGACTCTACTCCCAAAGTGCTTGTAGCTTTCCATCGTAAGAACTGTAATGTACCTGTCCAAACTCCAAGGAAAACTTCCACCATTTTTTCTATTTTTTTTTATAATCTGTTAAAGGGGTCTATGTTTGAAACTCGATAGAAAGTTCAGACAAAGATGTGGCTTCTTTTATTGTCTGTTGAGGCTTACAAACAGTGATTTAATAATAATAATAATAATAATAATAATAATAATAATTTATTTACGAATAAGCACGAAACTGAGTAAACAGTTTGTATGTGCACATCAATACAATTACAAATTAAAAATATAAACATATTTACAATTAAAATACAAATACACCTAAACCAGAAACATGTTTACAGTTTGTTATTGTGCTAACATATACTTAGCTTTAAAAATTAGTACGTACAAAGAAATATATTTATATATATATATATATATATATATATACATATTAGGTTGTTTTAATTCTCTGTTCATTTTCCTAGCAGCAATTCCTTTATTTTCTTTTTCATAACATATCTTGATTTTAGGTTTCTTAAATTTTCCGGCAACTTGTTGAATATTTTTGGAATCAAGTAGTTCAGATTTCTTTTTCCATATGAATTTCGCCATGCAGGGATTTTTAACTAATGATTATTATTCTGCTTGTTCTTGGTAGTGGAGTTTTACAGTCTTGTGAAAAGTCGTTTCGCGTAAGTATTCCATACTCTAGGAGTTATTCAATACCGAAAATATTATTTTCTTTTGCAATTTCACTAGTTTTCTTATACTTGTTTGTCATAAATAAAGCTTTTAGGGCCTTGTTTAATACTTTTTGTAAACGTTGTACTAATCCCGTTGATGTTGAACTGTAAATATTGCTTGCGTATCGTATTTGTGACATAATCCATGCTTCAAATAATACTTGTTTTGTTTTTTGATTTATCATGTATTTCACTTTGTAAAGCATAGGAATCGATTTTCTTATCTTTATAATGAGATTATCAATGTGATTGTAAAATTTCCAATTTTTATCAATTTCCATTCCTAAGTATTTTGTATTTGTGACTTTTGTAAGTTTTGAACATTTACAATTAGTTGACTTGCTACAGTTATTGCTATGTAATATAATTTCATTCTAGCCAACATTCATATGTGATGTACCAATTTGCATGAAACATGTTTTAGTACTACTGATGTATAGTTCATTCTGATCTAAGAATTGAGTGATTTTATTGAAGTCATTTTGAAGATTTCTTATCATATTTATCTCGGACGTGTTAATGGCTAGTAGGAAAATGTCATCTGCATACAAAGTAATATATGCATTACTGAAGATCGTTCACATACAACAGGAATAAATATGGACCAAGGATTGAGCCTTGTGGGACTCCGTATTTAACATTTTCCCATTCGCTACAGATATTTTCAATTTGTACACTGCACTTTCTATTTGTTAGATAGCTATTAATAATATTTAACATTTTACCTCTTAAACTAATGTTATAAATCTTTTCCAATAAAATATCCTTTTCCAAGGTATCAAAGGCTTTCTGTAAATCAATAAATATTGCTCCAAGGTATTTGCCCTCATCAAGTGCTCGTTAGTGGTCGACCGAAACCAAGTTTTTCACTTTCGGCCCGAAACCGAATTCATTACCGAAACTGGCATTTCAGTTTCGGCCGAAACTGAAACCTCTACCGAAACCAGTATAATAGTTTCGGCCGAAACCGAAACCACTACCGAAACCAGAACCTAACCTGAATAATATCAGTATTAATAATTAGATGAAAGTAAGGATAAAATTAAAAAAATCGTGAGTCTGTAATTTTTCATAGACTTAGGCTAGAATTGAAGGCACAGCCTGGTTTACACATTTCCTGCCCTGCGCTGAGCAAATACACGGGCACCCTCTCCCCCCCCCCCTCCAAGCCTCCCCCCAAAAATGTTTCAGAATTTAAAAAAAAAACTGTCAATGCGGAAAGACGTAAAAACTTTTGTTTGAATTTTTTTTTTGGCCAATAGTCTTGTTTTAGTTAAATAACAATTAATTCGTGTCGGCGTGAGAAGTCCAGAGCACTGGAAAAGGGCTTCGTTCAATAAGTAAAAGCTTTAACGTAAAGATAAATAAAAGCATAAATTCCCTCTAGTGCAACAAAGCCATAAATATGAGTGAATGAGGATTGAAAAAAAAAATTATTATTATTATTGAATAGCTTGGGCATGGCAGATGAAAGCAGGATGTGTGATGGCGCCCCCTGTGCATTTCTAAGATGTAGCCTAGTTAGTCTACGGAAACTGGCTACTGCCGGGAGGTGAAACTTGGTTTTGGCTTCACCGAAACTGTAGCACAGGATTCGGCCAAAACCGAAACCATAACCGAAACAAGTCAAACCAGTTTCGGCCGAAACCGAAACTGAGCTATAACTTCATGGCCGAAACCAGAACCGAAACTGAAACCGAAAATTTACCGGTTTCGATGCCGAAACCAAAACCGAAACCGAAATTCGGTCGACCTCTAGTGATCGGGTGATGTGATTATTTATATTAGTTAAAGCTCCAATGGTATTTTTACCTCTCTGGTATCCAAACTGGTTTTTATTTATAATATTGAATTTTTTAAGATAATTTTCAATGCTTTGAGCGAAGTACTTCTCAGCTATTTTATTCAGTACCGGTAAAAGTGCAATAGGACGGTAGTTTTATTGCAGTCGGCTTTCTCACCTTTTTTATAAATTGGTCTTATAATTTGCAATTTTAAAGCATCCGGCCAAGTTTCTTTTTCTATGATTGCAGAAATTAGGGGTATCACGAACTCAGTTGTTTTATCTTTTGTTTTTATAAAGTGGTCCATGTAGTAACCATCATATCCTGTTGAAGATTTAATCTTTACATTATTCTAGATTTTATAAATATCGTACGCAGTTGGCTTTGTAATAACCATCGTGTTCTGCATTAAATTTTTACGCTTATGGTGTTTTGTATTAATAGAACTGTTCAATTTAGTTTGTTGAAGTTTTGGAACTTGATTGATAAAGTGTCTCACCATTTTATTACAAATATCTTTAGTATTATGATCTGGAAAAGCTTTTTTTAATCGCTTCATCAATGTTTATTTTATTAGTTTTCTTCCCAGCAATATTATTTAGTTTATTCCATATTTTACTACTGTCCTTGGCATAATCTTTAAAAAAATTGTTATAATGATCTTGTTTTGCTTTATTTATTTTTCCTAGTACTTTTAATTTTAAATATTTGTATTGTTTAATTAGGTCTTCTGATGGATTTTTACTCTTGCTTATTTTAGACCATAAACCATTTTTATCATTAACCATATTTAACAATTCAATAGTCATCCATTCATTTTTCATAGTTTTCCTCATCGGTAATTTTTTTATATGGTATTTTGTTGTCGTTATAGATTTGTGTGATTTTATTTTCAATTTCGTTATAAACATCATTTGGATCATCCATTTTGTATAAATTTTCTCAATTAATATTGTTTAGTTGCCTAATGATATTGTTTAATTTGTAGCTGATTTTATTGTTCGCTTTTTCCATGTTATGTTATACTTTATTGTGCCATGTTTCTAAAATAGCAAAATAATGGTTGGCAATTTTAATTTTAACAACGTAACCTTTTCTGCTGTCTTTGTAAAAGTTAGTATAAAAAGGATCTAAACAGGATCTAACCATTCCCAGCTCTAATTTCTTCTCTCGTGACCGTATTAATATGTAAGGTGTATCCCATTGCTGCCATAAGATTTTCAAATGGCTCAATATCTGTTTTTTTTCTGATTTATTTTGAGTTTCCTTTAGTAGATTAAAATTTAGGTGACCTGTGATTACCATATTTACAAATTTTTTATCCTTTTTGGACAATAGTAATGCTTTCATTGCTTTTATGAATTTAATTCTGCTTGAGGAAGGTTTTCTGTAAATTACAATATTATTATATTTATGATTTCCTATTTCAAATTTTATATCTAGAGCATCATTGGTGTCTAGTTTTATACTTTCATGTTTCTTAATAGATAATTTTATTCTCTCTAATTAACACTGGCGATAGCCAATGTTAGTAAGGGTCAGCCTAGGGTCTCTGTGTTAAACTCTCAACTTTGAGAGCTTATAACGCCGTCAAAAGTGAACACTTTAAAACCAAATTTGGAATCCAGCCTCGACTAGTCAAGGCCTCTCTACAGTCCAAAAATTGTGAAATTCGGTTCAGCCAAATCCGAGATCCAGAGAGGGACCAAATAGACAACTTCTTGTTCTGCTTCTTGTTCTGGGGATACTTTCGTCTGTCCTCTCTACAGGTCAAACAATACCACCAAAAATCATGGGAATAGGCTCAAATCATAGCTTCCTATGTGAACAGGTGCCTTTTCAAGGTTATTTTAGTTTAACTGAAGTAGTTATTTAGAAAAAAAACATCACGTGCTAACTGAAACAATGCTTTTTTTGCTGATTAAAAAACAAATTCTCCCTACTGTAACGAAGTTCTCCCAACCTACAATAGGGAGCGTTCACAAATTACGTAACGCCTGGAGGAGGAGTTCAGCAAATGTGTTACCATCTGTTACGATGGGGGGAGGGTGAGTATGATGAAATTATAGGTAACACACTGATTGTGTGCTACATTTTTATCTACATTCTTTTAGCTTAACTATTTTTCTTACATCTGTTTAACGACTTAATTTTTTTTTTAAATATGTGGTCATTACACCCCTAGGTATTACGACTGCTCATAAAAATGAATTCAATAAAAAAAACCTATACAACTGGAGGGCGGTGGAATGGGGGGGGGGTTAGAAAATGTTAGTATTTTCAGGTGGAAAGGGTCAAGCCAAATGACACACTGGTGTTACAAGGGGAACGGGGGTCTAAATTGCTAAAGAAAAAAAAAGTGTTCCGTAATTTGTGAACGCTCCCTTATGTCAGTGTAGGTAACATTCCTGCTGGATTCCTGAATACTGTTCGGTACACTCACAATTCCTACTTGTTAAATGTTAACGCATATTCGTTACTAAGGTAGCGTTCTGTGCAGGAGCAATTCCTAACGTTTAGCGTAGGAATGGTGACTCACATTAGTGTAGATACGAATCCTACACCATTGCATGAATAATTGGTTCCACTGTTCGGTGTAGATAGGAGTCCTATCTCCAGATGAATATAATCTTTCCTACCTACGTCTGTCACCGGGAAAATTCCTATTTCTTTCAGATTTTGCACATAGACGAGCAAGCTATTAGGTGTTTTTTTTTTTAGGGAGCACGAACCCAAACTGGGTCGGCAGCTCCTAGTTGATACTAATCACCAGCGTTAATATTAAACATGGAATTGGAGAGATGACAGATGGAGCCCTCACTATTCACGTGTACTGCAGTGTTTTTGATTGTTCCTTCGTATTTTTTTTCCAAGTAAGGAAGTATTTGACGAAACAGGTTGTTTTTTTTTTGTGG
>JAHWFP010245767.1:0-16248 GCA_023313725.1 Lithobius niger | reverse complement strand
CGAGAGTACTGGTCGAAATCGTACAACAAAATCTCGAGAGTACGTTTTGGCATGTCAGCTGACCCAATCTCGAACACGAACTCCTCCTCGAACAGCGGATAGAGGGTCTTCTTGTGGATGCGGCTCTGCCTGAAGCTGCTCTTGTCTGGTAGAATGCGAACCTTAAAATAATAAAAAAATTAATTAATTAATTGAAAAAAAAATTGAGATTTACATTGAATGACAATTGTAAATCATCACTGTACGAAGCTTGAGGAGTAGTCTAATCTTCAATGACATTTAACAGTTTACAAGTAACAATGCATCAAGTAACAATGGTTCGGCCCTTCAAAGGAGTGATATCAACACACCAAAACATTCACCAACTTAATCGCAACGAATAATACTTCGGACGTTAAATAAAAACTTGAACATTGCTACCGAAAGTAGCAATGTTCTAGTTTTTATTTAACCTTCGAACTATCAAGCGGTGCGATTAGCTTGGCGAATGTTTTGGTGTGTTGATATCACTCCTTTGAAGGGCCGATCCATTCGGAACTTGGCGGTCCCTTTTACTCTTTTTATCATATCAAAAACAAAAACTGCCGTCGGTATGGCATACTGCCTCTTCACGAAATCTTTGCAACCCACACCACCTCTTTTTGCCATGAGGAATGGGCACACCATCCGTCAAACTTCGAACAAATTTGATTAATCTGTTAGCTGATATTTTTACAAGTAACAATGCATCAAGTAACAATGGTCAACAATGGCCGTTTATAATGCAGTGTTTAAAGGCGCCTTTTAGACTCCTAGATGCAGCACCGCAGAATCTTCGAGCAATATAAAGAAATTAGCGGTAAATTAAAAAAAAGGAACAACACTTTGCAGCAGCGCCGCGAATTTTTATAACTAAAATGAGATCACGTGACCCATCTCAGTCTATTGAGTGACGGAGAATCTGGAACGTGGATGCTGTGTTTAGAATATGGGCAACGCTATCGAAATGGTGATCAGGCGCATTTAATGTGCATTTAATCACGTCGGTTCTTGGTTTTTATCCTAATTCGTGATTGTTGTCTTCAATAATACCCGACCGACTGATTCCTCACGGCAACTGAGCCCCTCGTTTATTTAATCACTTCAATTCTCGATTTCGGCACTAGGTGACGTCCTTGATCATGACACCAGGTGCAGTATCCCTATTTTTCTATCGAGATCTTTAGCGAAACACAGGTTGTGCTGCAAATTACGTCAATCACGGTCTTGTAGCCACAGTTTGACGATAATTGCACATCACACTCTTGTTGTGACAAAGCTTCTTCAGTAATCTATTCCTACTTTTTGGAAAAAAAGTTAAAACCAGTTGTGATTCGGTAAAGGGTAGTTTAATCAGAATTCTCATTATTATGTCATAAAGTTGTTCATCGTTTCTGCACATTTCACATTTTGTGAATTTTGAAACTTGATAGTGGTAAACTTGATATTTACCACTATCGTCAATAAGCCCAGCTTTGAGTTTTATTACTTTATTTTTTTATTTTGACAATTTCTTCTTCCCCTCCTTCCCACCCCACCCCTCCCATCAACCAAAGATTTTCAGAGTCGAAAAACAAACGATGGGGGTGAAACAATGCCAAAAAAAAAAAGTCTTTAGAATTTGACATGGCGGCTCTTATTTAATTTCAATCGAGCATGTTTGTTTCCAGTCCTGTACTGTCATTTGTGACCACAAAAGCCCTGAAATCCGGCTGATTTCTCTTACCTTTGCGTATGGGTCTGCAGTACCGCTGAAATCCCTGGCTACCAGATCTCTGGCCTGAAGAAGCTGGACAACGAGCAAACCAAACTGAACATCATATGTCAAAGAAAACTGTATGGAGCCACGCATGTCTTCAGGGATACTTGGAGTTTTGACCAGAGGCTAGAAAAAAATAAAAGTTGAATAATTACATACAAAATAGTTGGAATGACCTTAACATTAATAGCTTAGGCATAAAAAACTAGCTGAAGGTGTTTGATGCGCCGTTTGCAACAACAATGGGATGGTTTGCTATCTCATGTGTTTGTCACGGAAAGCGTGTATCACGTCTGTGTATTTTTTCGAACACACACTGGCTAACAAACACAGATTTTCTTTCGATTCGCTCACTCGATCAGCGTTTCTCTTTACCCGGACTCCATGCACTTACGTATCAATATTACAGAGTGCAAACCTTTAGCCCGCCAGCTTTGTAATTTTTTTGGGGGAGATGTAGAAAAGTAAATAGCGTTTTTAATATTTAACCGATTTTCATTAATCCTTTAATTTTAATCGTCCTTAACGACAGGACATTAGCCAGCGGTTTAATATTAACAGTTGCCTTTATCTGAAGCATTGTTTTAACATTAAAAGTAACGTTTTCAGTTGTTTTTTTTTTTTTGCCAACAATCATTCCGTTTACAATCATCGAATTCCTTTATTATTAAATTAGAAGAGATTGTTGTAAGTATAGTCTCCTAATATTGTTTAGTTCATATTATCAGGAGTGTATAAACCCTACGGACGTGCATACTTCATTAGCTCCTGATATTATTATTTTGATCCCTGCAGCTACTAGGCCACGTCGATCTCATCTGACGACTCGATTTTAATCTATATCACCAAGACCGCAAGATTTGTTTGTTTGTGTGTGGGTCCTCAGTGGGAATCTAGATAATTCATATTATATTGGCACCCGAAGTAGGACTCTCGATAATGGTTATTCTGTTGAAGTTCGTAGCTGGAATCTCGATAGTCGATAATCTTAATTCTTTTGTTTGTTAGTGTCGTTCATTAGAATTGTCTGTATAAGGAATGATGCGAATTGTGTATTCAACAAAGATGCACAGTACTGATTACATCATGTTCTCTTTCCAGTACTGTAACAATATTTTTATGCAAACGGGATCTAGGCTCTGGATCTAACTAAATCTAATGAAAGCTTGGGTAACTGCTAACACAGTGTTTTCATGCAAATGAAAACTATAACAATGTTGTATAAAACCGAGGGGGCTGCCCTAGTAATAAAAAAAGAAGATATGAAGACGATTTGAAGGCAGGGGTGGCGCCACAGGGGGGGGGGGGGGGCGAAATCCTTGCGGGGAGTAACCGAGATTGTCGTCGGGGAACTGCCAGAGGACGGAGTCTACATGACCTAAAAATTCGTAAAAATTTGAGGGAAAAAGCTCAAAATATAGTTTGGCGGTTTGTTTCCCAGTAGTCCTACTGTTGCTACTTCATCACCTCCATGATTTAAGACCTGTCGTAGTTAAAGCATAAATATGTACACAACAAAACTTGTTAAGGATTCTGGCTAAGTTTTCGTCGTTTGAATTCGTGAAACCAATGAACTGATCGAAAATCGTGTACAGTAAGTGGCTAAACTGATAACTGATTTGCTGAGTTAGACCGTTAACGCCATGATTTAACAGGCATCTTAGTTATGAGACACGTTTGGGATGCAACGCCTTACCAGTTATCTCTAAAAGGAGAAGGTCCGATTTTAAAGGCCCAACTGACAACGGACCCCAAACAGAGACAGAGCAATACCAACCCAGTAGTCAGAGTCCCAGTCTCACAACCAAGAGAACGCCTACTTAATTTCAGCGTCTAACAAATACAGAACTAAAAAAATTCACTGTGCTCACAAATGGCCGTGTACATTTGAGGACCAACTGTGTGTTCTTCCTATGGTTATAGCCGAAACGTCAGCTAAATTTGTACAGAACAAAACTTGTTAAGCTTTCCTTCCAAGCTTTCGTCAGTTGAAGTCTGATAACAATTAACTCTATAAAAACCAAGCAAAAAATCAAAATTGAACACTAAGTTGGCGGTTTGACTTGCTAGTAGCCCCTTTTCCTCTAGCCCATTGCCACCGTGATTTAAAACTAATTCTCAGTTAATTCAGGAACGTCAGCCAAATCTTACGCCATTTGAAAAGTAAGCAACAATATTTTTCAAACCCAAATTATTCACTGACGTGCGTGCCGAGACGCACTAGTGTATCACGATAAAGCTAAACAACGTTGCAAAGAAATTGTATTCACGTTCAATTTACGAAAAAATAAACCAACTATAAAAACAAAGCAAAATAAACAAAGCCAAAAACTGGTAAAGAGGCTACCAAGTTGAGAGTGGTTCGGCCCTTTAAAGGAGTGATATCAACACACCAAATCTAACTAAATAAAACAAATTACAACAAAATTAAAACCAAACCAAAAACCTATAAAGAGGTGACCAAGTTGAGAATGGTTCGGCCTATAGGCAAAAGGTAGTAGCAAATTGTTGAAAAACAATTTCTTGTTGATGTGGCACTTTATTATACATCTGCACGGTAGTGGAGTTCAGTCTAATACACAATTTTTTTTAAAAAGGACTGATATCATATCAAAAACCAAAACTGGTAAAAGGGGCCACCAAGTTCCGAATGGTTCGGCACTTCAAAGGAGTGATATCAATACACCAAAACATTCGCCAACTTAATCGCACCGAATAATACTTTGGACGTTAAATGAAAACTTGAACATTGCTACCGAAAGCAGCAATGTTCTAGTTTTCATTTAACCTTCGAACTATTAAGCAGTGCGATTAACTTGGCGAATGTTTTGGCGACCCCTTTTACCAGTTTTGGTTTTTGATATAATAAATTAACGTGTTAAGAAACTTCATGAAGCGGCTTCATAGCAATGCACACGGAACTTGCGTGAAGCCACCATTTTTGCGCTACAGGGCAGCAGGAGAGGACGTATGTACTGTACGTGCGGTATCTCCAGGTGTTTTTTTCGTAACAAGAATTAAAAAAA
This sequence comes from Lithobius niger, assembly GCA_023313725.1. Classification (NCBI taxonomy): domain Eukaryota; kingdom Metazoa; phylum Arthropoda; class Chilopoda; order Lithobiomorpha; family Lithobiidae; genus Lithobius; species Lithobius niger. The sequence goes on along the minus strand of JAHWFP010245767.1, from coordinate 11,445 downwards.
AAAAACTTTGTCAATTAATTTTGGGTTCACTTTTGTCATACGGAAACACACAAACAAAGCAGAGAAAACCCCTCGAGTATTGCCGTGAACAAGCAAATAAACAATAAGATTAAATACGTACAGTCAGCATTAAAGGCTGGCCTTTTCTCATCTTTAATCCTTTATCGACTTCCATCCATTACAAGGGAGATTACAATCCCTATTCGCAGACAAGAGTGAGGCCGCCGTTGTGCCATTCGTGGGATTAAAGTATTACCCATTGAGTCAGCGCATTAATTGTGGAACTGTACCATAAACCCTCCTTCTCCCACCTGAGTTCCTTTCGGTGTGGATGGTAAACCACCATTTCCGATTAATTGTGGATGAGTCAGCAATCGTAGGGACTTGTGGAAGTACGTGCCGACGACTCAAGCGGACACGAATTCTTATTGTTTCTGAATGCTTGGAACACCTCGGGAAATCGTCGACTACACTTTTAAGATGCCAACTTAAGATGCCAACAAGATGCCAACAAGATGCCAACTGAACGTAAGAATTATTGCTGTAATACCGTGTGTGTATATGTGTAAGTAAGTTTATTCCAATTAAAAATGGAACAGTAACTCACAAGAGCACAGGCTCGCATGTGAGGTAATTAAAAATACGTCACTTAGAAAAAAAAATACAATTTATACTACAACTAGAGGAAGCCCGTGCTATGCACTGGGCCGGTCACATTTCCGGGACATTTTCCCTGCACTCTTCCCGAACACTTGTCAGATTGATCGACCACTCATGCCTGGCTCCTTTTTGTCTGGACGTATAGTGGGAGGGTTCATTTTCAATGCGGGCGCGAGGAGGGAAGAAGTGGTTTTCCTTTAAGCTTTCCTTTTCCTTTTCCTTTTAGCCGGTCTCCGATATTATTATAAAGATATGCAAAGATAGTACGTATGAATGTATGCTGGTGGTAAACGCTTTCTAACGCGTTATCAAACGGACAGCCCACGTTTATTATGAACTTTGTATTTATAATTCATAGAAAGTATTTACAGAGAAGTTAACACCGAAAATGTTTTACAGTTTAGCAGTAAAGCCTCAGCAAGTTTACAACCAAAAACGTAAAGAATCCAGAACATGGGAAGTAAAGAAAAAAAAATCACGTTAGGCGCAGCTACCAAACGTCGTGATATCTAAACCAAAAACAATAAATTGCAAGCAAAAAATCCGCCAAGTTTCAGCCATTGAACGTCTGTGATATCAAAAACGTGGCAAGTTTTTACTCATCAGACAGTACAACGCAACCTGAAAACTTGGCGCACTGCAAGCCTTTCATTTGGAAGCTCCAAGAAACACAACCAGCATCAAGATACGCGCTAGTTCATTGTTGTTGTTGTTATTGTTGCTGTTTCATTATTGTTTCATGCAACACACAGCGAAACAACACAACATCAACGTAGAAACGACCAATCAGTCAACCCGACAATCCATCTGCTCTCGGTTAATAAAAACTGTTTGCGAACTGAATAAAGTTTGCACCACACTACTCCTTCCATTCCGTCACATCACGTCACAGGCCGTCAAACTTCTGTTTGGATTAAAAGCATGTAAATTAGAGGAGCCGCATATACTTCTCCGCCCTGTTCCGTGACGACGCTGACGGACGGGATTGAAAGGGAAAATCCTTTTGGTCAAAAACTGATCGCATCGGAGAAGTGTACGCACCTGTCGTCAGTCGACGGCCGTCGTCCTGCGCACAACGCCTTTCCCCCACTATACTATTTTAGGTTCTGGTTGGCCACTCGAAAATCTGTATTTTATGATCGTTTTCAATCGCCTGTCACGCATATGCACTAATGTTGGCGGTGACTGGAACCTTGTACGCGCATTGAGCGGCTGGCGTACATAATGTCTGCGGCGTTAGGCCTAACCCTAACTTTGGCTGTCGGTACGGTTTTTGCTACTGACAAGACACATCTTACCGTTCTCCGAGATAGTCCAGTAGCAATGCCGGTCGCTTGAATTTGTTGTTTCAGCATCCGTGTTGAGTACAGAGCCTTGATGTATTTGAAGACATTCCAAACAATCTTCCTAGCTTGTAAATTCAAACGTTTTTCACGTTGGGAAAGCGATGAAGCGAGCAATACGGTAGCCATATTGGTTCGTCAGCTCGAAGTGAAATTTTACCAGGCGTGATCAATCCATTTTCCGAAAATCCGCACGAATGGCCAACCCAGAATATAAAATAGTATGAATATAGATGCAAGCCTGTTTCAGTTGCCTTCTGGACTTAAATGTCATCATGCCCGAGTGTAAAGAATTAATACCTAATTTACTACGACTTTCTATTTAATTATACTTAGGTCACTACAAGTCCTTCATCATTTGCATTGCCAATTCGGGCGCGATCAAATTTTAAAGATCAGTGAAGCCGAACTAACACGGTTAGTGACGAAAGCAATATGCGCTGGACCATCCGTTGCCGTCAGTCGTCGAAACTGGACGAAGTGGAGAGAACGGAGTAGTGTGCTACAAGCTTTAAGTAGTGGACTCAATCTCCAAAAAAATTCTGAAGCTACTACTTTAACCGATGAGCACACCAGTTTACTACAAATTGATAATTTTGTTGGAAATATGTGAAGAAACTTCACAATCATAATATTCTGATAACTCGTCAACGGGAAAATGACTCTATATTAAAAACCTCACTTGCAATCCTGTCACTATATATGACGTAAGCATAACGTGCACGTAATTATTCATATATTATGTAGCCCGAATAAACAGGCCCACCAGACAGCAGTGGCAGGGGATGGTGTGGGAGTGGTAGGGGGGGGGGTGTTACTAGAAGGACAATGTTTTGAACCCCGAGCTGCAGAAGGCCCCATCTTTTATTTATTGTACAGCTCCCTTGATTTCGATTTGGGGATTTTCGGAACGTCCTGTCTCGTTAAGGTCCCAAATTTGAGGATAAACTTATCCTAAGGTCAATAAATCAAACAAAAAGGGATGAATTTTGTTTCTCCGAAATCTGGAAACTTTTCTCTAATAGTATCGTTAGCCGTTTCGCACAAAAATGACTAAACGATTGTTTTTTTAAAATTTGTCTACCTTAAAATGGTCCATTAAAAAAATGTCTGCCTCTAACAACGGAGGGGGAAAAAAACGGTTGCTACTACGGTAGGATTCTCACCAATCATCAAATGTACAAAATGTTGATTGACGATGCTCCCACTCCCCCCCCCCCCCTTTCCTCCCCGTACACCCCGTCCCCACCCCAAAAAGAAAAATCTTGATTCGTTAGCTACGAGCGTCGAGACAGCATTAATTTCTTCAAACTTTGGCTACAACCCTCAAACGGCTCATCACGATTAGGTAATGTTTGTGGAGCGAAGTCCATTTGTTACTTGAAGGAAATCCCTACATTTGTTGACATAAATATCAGTGAGTCCTCTAGTTTGGAAACACACCCCATACATACCCTTTACTGGTTTTAACTGTAAGTTCAGCTCGAAACTATTTTTTAATTTTCTCCTGAAGCCAGCTTTCTCGTTGCCGACGACATTCCGTTCTTAGAAACACTCAAGATTGGGAGAAAAGGCGGCAAATGTTAGGTCTATGGCCAAAAGAGCTTTAAGGTGGGAATTTCTGTAATGCCACCGTCGTTCTTACTGCTCAAGCGAACTCTGAGAGCGGGAAATTGGAGAGAGCTTTAAGGTGGGTTTGTGTGCAGATGGCTTCCATCTCATCAGGTGGGGGAGAAGGCGGCTTGTTAGGATTGGGGTATTCAGCCGGACGACAGTTTTGCTGATTGCTCAAGAAATTCATGGTCCTGGGGGGAACGGGTGGTTTGGGTTAAAATGCCGAGTGGTTGGAAGTAACAAACGGGGAAGGGCGACTTGGTCGTTTCACAAAATGAAGAAATAAGGAAAAACACGGGCCTTCCACGGATCTGCTCCTGAAAGAACGAATTAACACGAGATTTTTTTTGATTTCTTTCCGCAAAACGAGCCGACTTAAACTGAAAAGACCGGGGTGAAAAGACCACAGCATAGCTTTTTTCTGCTTCAGTAATTATACAGATCGAAGCTTTACCCGTTTCTGAATGGTCGCCGACAAACAAACCACAGATCTATACAGTATATCTCACTTAGAGGACGCTTATTTCGCTTTCATTCTTATTATGTCCATATTTGGGAAATGACGTCACCTTCGTTGATCATCGGAGTTTTACGGAAACACGAAGCTGCTTCTCGGCAGCGTTCAGAGTATGCCCGTATTAGGCCAATGAAACACTTTCGTGAATCGTCGGAGTTTTACGGAAACACGAAGATGTTTTTCGGTCGAGTGAGGGTCCCTTTAACGTGGTGTATAGGGCAGTGACATGACGTAGTATTATTGTGTATAACTCTATGGTGGAGCCAGTAACTGGGTTAGCTGCAAGGGGCACTGGAGGAAAAAAGAAGGTCGTCTTACTGAAGCCAATGCTATTAGACTGGATTTCTTAAGCCTATAACGCGCGATTTTTGTTGTTGGAGAAAACAACGTTATTTTAAGCCTAAGAAATCCGCTCTTAAAGCACTGTCTTGACTAGAAGTGCCGTTTTTTCCCTTACATTTTAAACTAGTGCACCTTGTAGATATGCCCACCAAATTGTATCTCGCAGCCAAAATGACGTCACGTGACGCTGCTCTATTAGCGACAATAAAATGTCGTTTAGGCCTAATACGAAACACCTGCACCGCAGCAAACGAATTCACAGGCTGGTTGATGAAATGTGATTGGGCTATAGCATCGCTACACCAAATGTACGTAAACATCGTTAAGATTTTAACCAACCAGTCTTAACATCGTAAACATCATAAAACCAACATCGCAAATCAAAATTACTTCACAAATCGAAAATCGAAATCGTAAACCGATATCGAAACCGTAAAACGAAATTACTTCGGAGAATCGTTTTGTGGAAAGAAAGACAAAAACTGAATCCCACTCGCGCTTCTGTGAAATGTATAATTTGTGCGGTGTTAGCACTCGACTCATTTCCAACAAATTTCCATCGATCTTCGGACTCGGGTGGTATGGACGTGGCTTGTGTGCACCTTGCATGCACACACTTACTCGATTGAATAAGCCTGGTTCTTATATTGTCCATCATCCGATTTGCTACCATCTGTATACCTTGTAGTTAGCCATACTTGGGCTTGCGATTTTTTTTAGGCCGTTTCATCATTTGATTTCATTTATTTTATTTTATTTTATTTTATTTTATTTTATTACATTTCATTCTGTCTTGTCAATAAAATAAAACGATGATGCTACTTCAACTCTGCCCCCTCCAATCTGGATTGGAGTTGAGAGCCTATGTCAGGCACTGAGTGGTAAAATTGAGTAGTGAACAACCACATTTCCTAATCCTCTTAACATTTCGGCTGCAGGCATGCGTGTTTGAAGAGTTAAACAAAATTAAACCGGAAACTATTTTCAATTATTTATGGCATCCTGCGCTATTGATCGAAACGGCTGAATGTTGCATTGCGTTGCTATGTTACGTTGTGGCCAGTAGCAGTTTATTTCATTAATAAATAAATTCTACAAGTTAAAACACTCTCATTCTACTAGATATATAACTCAATGTTGCTGTGGTGAATACTTTTATGCTAGGTGAGGGATTTCACGTTACTTTCGAGAAACGTAACCCCCCCTCCCCCCCCCCACACGCAAGGCTCACAACCTAACCAACCGGTTTTTTTAAACCACAAACACACTTTTTTACAGGTTTTTTAAAGTGGTTTCGTTCTTTTTTACTTTGCTTTCGTTTTCTTTCGTTTTGGTTTCGTTATGTTTCAAATTAATTTCGTTTCTTTGCTTCGTTTCTTTACTCAAGACTTTGAACCAATATCAATATAGTATATACTTGGCAAAATCCAAGGCAGATTCAGAGACTGCTACCCAAGTAAGGAGAGCATCTAACCCCAAAACAATAAATTGTAAAGAAAATATCCGCCAAGTTTCAGCCATTGAACGTCTGGGATATCAAAACGAGCCAAGTTTTCACTCATTAGATATACAACACAACTTTAAAACTTGGCGTACTGCCACGTTTTTGTCGCTATTTCAATGATTAGCCTATGTCGTATTTTTTTCTAATAAATATATATACAGTGAGTGAACTTATCGAAATAATGTTGAAGATTTTTGTTACAATATCTTTTGTTTGAATTACGAATAATCAATGTATAATTCATTTTTACCATTCTGACATGGCGTTTTGTCGAAGCACTACAAAAAAAACGTGATACACTGTACACTTTAGATGTTGGTGTGGCGTATAACACAGTATTCTTTGTGAACCCTTCCTGACGTTACGAAAATTGGAGCCTCCGCGATTTGTTACCGAGTTTTAGCAAATTCGCAAATACTTTTTACTAACCGAGAGAAGAATGATTGTCGGATTGATTGATTGATCGGTTCTGCGATGATGATGTGATTTTTTGCTTGTTGCTGTTTGTTTGTAGGGAGCACGAACCCAAACTGGGTTATCTGCCCCACGACGATGAGAGGAACCGTTTAGCTGGCGACATTTTGCTTGTGTTGCGTGAAACAATAATGCAACAGCAACAATAACAATGAACTATCGCCTAATCTTGATGCTGGTTGTGGGTTGCTGGTTGCTGAGTTGTGTGTATGTATCCCACCCTCGTCGCCAACTATAATGTCCTTTGGCATGGACACATCTAGGCCCTGCGTGGGCACCAATGGTAAGAACTAGACACTGACTACCAGAGTGTATGCTACAGCTGATAAGACACTTTACTTCCTGTAAGGGGTGGCATTGTATGTGATGCAATAATACTATATACAACTAGTTGGAATAACCTATTAGGTAGATTAGGGTAAACTAGGTAGGGCTAACATATTGACGCTAAATTGATGGCGGCCATTGTGGAGCCACAAATGACGACTTCACGGGTCTGATCCTTCCAAATGAAAGGCTTGCAATTCACCAAGTTTTAAAGTTGTGTTGTATGGCTGATGAGTGGAAACTTGGCTTAATTTTGATATCAGAGACGTTTACTGGCTGAAACTTGGCGTGTTTTTTGTTTACAATTAATTGTTTTTCAGTTTATATATCACGACTTTCGGTAGCTGCGCCTAACGTGACTTTTTGTTACTTACGACGTTCTGGATTGTATACGTTTTTGGTTGTAACCTTGGCGAAGTTCCAAGAAGTGTTTTTGATGAGTTCGACACCTTTTTTTAACGAAAGTACCTCAACAATGACATTCCAACTTCAACAACAACAAAACCCTAATATCCATCTATGTCATGCAGTGCTCTTTTTGTTTCCATGACTACGACGCATGCCAGAAAGGGATTGAGCATTCTGGTCTGCAATTATCTTACATTATAAACCAAAGTATCATCGCAGAAATGAAACAACGACGACGCCCGGAAGGAGAACTCCTACAATGAGAACGGGCGAGTGTGTCAACTCTTTGGCTAGAAGTTGAAACTGGTACGTTGTTGCCTTGAAAAGAAGTTGAATTTGGCCCCAGAAGCAGAATATTCTCTGGCGGTTTGCGACAAGTTTTTTACAAACTAAAAATGGTCTGCGGGAAGAGGGAGGTGTCTGCGGGTTGCAGATAATGGTGTGAAGGTGGAATTTTGCATTGAGCAGAATTTTGAGTTAGGCCCATTTTGGTTCATGAACAAGTTTCTTGCGAGAACTTTTTTTCTAGACCTTTGTAGGTTGTTTTTGGTAAACAACTTGAGAGCGACCAGATCTATCGTCATGACAATAGCACCATTCAAAAGCTCTCGAAAAAACGGTTAAAATGGTGGATTTGAATGTCAAAATCGGTCAATGTTTTGCGAAACTATCGAAAAAAAGACGACCAAGAAAAAAAAGTGCAGACTAAATCGTACTGCAACACTGCAAATTATTTGGCACATTGTTGCCTCGAATAAAACGAACGCACGAGCGGCGTGCGGTAACGCAGCGTCAACGCGCGTTATAAAAACGTACGTGCGCACCCCCACACAGCACAAAGACATCCTATGGATATCTAATGGATGTCATCCATGGATATAAGGGATATCTCTAAGATATCCATTTACATCCCATGGATATCTATTGGACATCCAAATGTCCCAGTCGTGGACATGATGCAGCACATCCATAGGATATCCGTCTGACGTCGGCTGGAGATCGTGAGGATATCCACTGGATATCTTGAATCGTCCATTAAAAAACATATCCGTAAGATATCCATGGACGTCGTTTAGAGCTTACTAGGATATCCATTGGATGTACAGGATTACTCAGCACATCCATAGGATATCCGCCTGACGTTGGCTGGAGATCGTGAGGATATCCACTGGATATCTTGAATCGCCCATTAAAAAAAAATATCCGTAAGATATCCATGGATGTAATTTAGAGCTTACGAGGATATCCACTGGATGTACAAGAATTACTCTTTAAAAATCACATCCATAAGATATCCGTGGACGTCCTTCATAGGTGGCTGGGATATTCTCTAGATATCGGGAATTGCCCTTAAAAAATATATCCGTAGGACATCCATGGACGTCGTTTAGAGGTTGCTGGGATATCCACTGGATACCTTGAATAGCCCATTTAAAAACATATCCGTAAGATATCCATAGACGTCATTTAGAGGATACAAGGATATCCATTGGATGTAAGGAATTGCTCTTTAAAAATCACATCCATACCATATCCGTGGACGTCTTTCAGAGGTGGTTGGGATAGACAATTAAAAAACATATCCGTAGGACATCTATGGATGTCGTTTAGAGGTGGCAAGGATATCCATTGGATGTATTGGCATTACTCTTTGAAAATCACGTCCACCGGATATCCATAGACGTCGTTGAGAGGTGTCTGGGATCCCCAATAGACGTCTGGAATAGCCCATAAAAAAACATATCCATAAGATATCCATGGTCGTCATTTAGAGCTGGCTGCGATGGTGAGGGTACTGATTTGTTGTATTGAAATAACTATACAAGTGGCCCATAAAAAACTCAACACCTAAATGTTTTTTTTTCTTTTCCAATTTCAAAAAATGAGAATGTGAACCAATTTTCTAGCCTAAAAAATGGAATTAAAAATACTAAAAACTTGCACGTTATGTTGAATATGTAGGAGTATTTGAATTGTCGTTCCATGAATTTCGTTCCTACTTTCATTATATTATAAATATAGTTGGGGCTTACAACACAGCAGACACAGGGTTCGCACAAGAACACATTAAAAAAATAAGTACTTTAAAATGCTTTCAAAACCAACATAATTTTCCAAAGACCTGTATTAATCAACCGACTTACCGAAATGGAAGTGAATTGTTCTAGTTTTACTGGTGTGCATAATGGTAAAAAAAGCATCGGGAAAAAAGCGTCAAATAAGCCTGAAGAACAAAGTTTTTTTTCTACATTAGCTTGAATTTCACCAGCTATGTTTTTTTTTTCCTTTAGCTTTTTTTGATAGGTTTTTTTTATCCTACGATAGTTTTAATAACCTAACCAACAATTGATGAAAACCTGTGGACTGAGGAATAAAATTTAAAAGTTAAGCTCAACAACATTTTACAACATCTTGTCTGAACCCTGCAGCCACAAGCTACTTATTTAATTTTTAGTGGCACAATATGGATGGATTACATGTTCAAAACAGCCTACTTTACTGCGAAATGTTTTAACTGACCATACATTTTAGCTACGCACGTCGCACAGAGCAAAGAAATGCAAGGGGGTGGAGTCGTGTTCACAATGTAATATTTTGGCTATCTGATTGGATGTCGTCGACCTGTATTCTATGTCTTGCCCAGAAGCAGAACTTTCTGAAAATGTCTGCGACAATTATTGTCGGGGGAAAAAATGTCTGCAGCTAATCTGTTTTTATCACATGGTTACTCACATGTTTATTGGTTTTTATTAAATAAGTTTTATGTTCTTTAGCCTATTGATCTGGCTACTTCACCAATGGAAAGATCTCATCGAGATGGTGAAAATGGTATATTGGAATGTCAAAATCGGTCAAAAATTACAAAACGGTAGAAATACGCCCAAAATTTGTCCACGGTGGCCTGTTTGTGGATTTAAGTTTGCTAACCAATAAAACTTGGCAGATGGTTTCGGAAATTTTGACTCAAATATCAAAAATAATCTAAACGAATAAGATATTAAACACTGTTGAGAAATTAACTTGCAACTGAACTTAAAAGTACATGCCTTATGTCTTCCAATTAAGAATTGAAGACCATCGATACACAAATATAAGCGATAGACTATGCCAACCAGGATTCACGGATTTGTTTTACATAGTGCAATCAGAAATATTCTAGGGGTTCAGTGACTGGTTAAATTTTCAAATGTCTGCTACGAGTTAAAAAGCTGTCTGGATTCAAATTTAAAGCCAAGAAGAAACAAGTATTTACAAAAAAAAAACACTTTATTACAAAATGGCACAATGAAAAACTTACATTACTTGTATGAAAAATAAAATAAAGTTTTCTTAAACTTTACAAACGCCGTAATAAATGAAAGAGCAATAATTTCTTCATCATCAGCCTTTTCATTCCGAAGAGCTTCTGCATCAGTGTCTGAATGCTATGGTTGTGTTTTTCACCTAAGAAACAAAATGGCAAATTTCAAATTTACTGCAATGCTACAACATTTTGTTTTTTTTTTTGTTTTAAAACCTACAGATAGGCAACCATCAACAATAAACATTCAGTGTTATCTAAATTAAATCAGGGATGAGATTATCTCTAGGCCAAAAAAAGAGGAACATTTTTCTACAGTAAATTTTTTGACCGGGGTGTGGCCAACAAAAAATTAAATAAGGGTTCATTAAATATAAACCGTTTAAACTAATAAACTAGGACTGCATGGTGTGTAAGGTTGCACGTCTTTGAGGCTGCTCACCATGCTAGCCGAGAGCCACTCTGCCTTGGAGCAGCTGGTAGGATGTAGGGAAACGGAGAGCATTAACCTCCTGGGGCTCTGTGAACGGTAATAAACTGATGTTTTGCCTGTCGATCGGTTTTGGTAAGAATCATTTATGACATTAGCAGCTGGAATGAAGAAACAGCATCACATATTTGGCACCCAACATTTTAAAATAATCTAATGGAATTCTCTGGTCCTGGGAGGAGGAATTTCGGTATTTACTCAACTATTCCGCAGCGAAAAACGGTTGGTAAAAAGCCGTAATAATAGTGTGATGTGAATCAACATTGCTGAAATCAAAAATGATTCACTCCAAAACCAATAGACAGGCCAAACATCGGTTTATTACCGTTCTCAGAGCACACGGCAGTGTGTGTGCTCTGTTTCGCTACATCCTACCAACTGCTCCAAGGCAGAAAGTGGCGCTCGACAATGGTAACACAAGTAGACTACAAGCAGACTTTAATTATAACGCAAGCAGACTACAGA
>JAHWFP010245764.1:0-12108 GCA_023313725.1 Lithobius niger | reverse complement strand
CCTGACAACGAAAGTATAATAGAAAAGAGACAGAGAAGAAAGTATAGTTAAGAGAGGCTTTGGGTTCGCCAATAGATCGCGTTTATTTGTGTGAGAGAGAAGTATAGTATCATGCAGTCAAACATACAAACTCCCGAATGCTATACGTTTTTCTTTAATGTGTTTGTATGAAAATTGCATTTATCTTTATTATTTGTGACAGAAGTGAGAGTATCTAAACCATGCGCAATGGCCGTGACGTCACCATGAGTTAGCCAATGACGTATGAGAACAACGGCTGTTTGGCCGTCTGATTGGACTAGCCCAATCACGTGATATGCACGTCACAGCAAACAGCCATGGCGCGGGGTATGTATATATACACCTTATAAGGGCGCATTTATGCAGTGACTCGTTTTTGCATTCTCGCAGCTAGAATTCAATCGCGAAGGCAAAGGTGTCGTTGCCATGGTAACAACGCTACCTGGATTAGCTAAATCCGACATCGTTTGAATATATACTTGCAGTCTTATAATCCGTGACAATAATATAAAGAATTCCTTATGACGAAATAATTTTCCAGACGCTTCAGAACTCACGTTATTGGCTGTTTTCGTTGCGAGGCGGCAGACATAAAACCGCCGCCATGTTGGAATTTCGGGTGATTTCTAGCTTCTAGCTGCGAGAATGCAAAGGCGAGTGGTTGCGTAAACGTGCCCTAAGCCCTGGTCTCGAAGTCCCGTCTATCCAACAATAAAATTAGCGACAATCACACCAACCATCACTTTAAACTCCAGCAATCACTTTAAAACAGCGGTGCTCAAGGCTCATCATTGCTACGTTTCAAAGGGTTAAAAGGGTTTTAGCGAGCGTTAACCACTCCTGGTCATCTGCCCGACGAAGCTCTAAGGCCCCTAAGGCCCACGTTGCAAAGTGGCCGGCATTAATAAGACCTCTGTAAACAACGAAACTTAATTTACCACACCATAATATTATTAGCCAGCGACAAAAAATTGTTTCAACGATGCTGGACGATTAGAATTAAAGGATTCGTGAAAATCGGATAAATATTCAAAAAGTGTTAAAATACGCAGACGGGATCGCTCACTCAATCAGCGCTTCTTAGCCATCAAAAAATAATTATTTAAACGATGCATAAACCTGTTGCAACACGGAAATGGGGGGGGGGGTGGGGTTGTTTTATGAAACAGCCAGCATGGCTGGCCTGGAAATTCTAGTGTAATGTAGTGTAATGTAGTGTAGTGTAGTGTACTTTAGTGTGTAGTGTAGTGTGTAGTGTATTCTAGCATGTATCTAGTTTATATAGGGTGTTTCATCTCAAGTGTTGTTCCTCAATATCATCGCTAGTATTGCAGATACGTCGAACATGGCCATGGAATACGTTGGAACATCCAAGGGGCCATCAGGCGGTTAAACCGAAAATGACCTTGACGACCGGTTTCAAGGTCAACAAAAAAAAATAACTCCGGAAGTAGCAGAGATAGGGACATGATGTAAATTGCAAACTTGCAGAGGACGAAGACATGACGTCAACAAAGCTAACAGAACAGAAATCGGTCCAAATGTCAAAAAGACACAATACAAACACAATATGGGTCTTGCAGCCCCATTGCAGGGCTTGATCACAACCCACCCTGAGGCAGAAACACAGACAGGCACCACTGTACGTACAGCAAAAGGTTAGCAGGCAGACCTGGTGGATCCATGAGAAGCCTATTTGCATTAATCCCTGATGTAGACATTTCCTATTGGTGCCTGTCTGTGTTTATACCTCAGGGTGGGTTGTGGTCAAGCCCTGCAATGGGGCTGCAAGAACCGTATTGTTTTTACTGTATCTCTTTGACATTTGAACCGATTTCTGTTCTGTTTGCTTTGTTGAGGTCATGTCTTCGTCCTCTACAACTTTGCAATTTACATCATGCTGCTATCTCTGCTACTTCCGGAGTTAGTTTTTCGTTGAACTTGAAACCAGTCGTCAAGGTCATTTTCGGTTTAACCATGTTCCAACGTATTCCATGGCCATGTTTGACGCATCTGCAATACTAGGGATGATATTGAGCAGTAACGGGGTTTTCTGTTTACTTCACAATTTTATTCGTATTTTACCGATATTAGTGCCCTGGTGCTCTGTAGTCCTTTAAGCTCACCCTTCCCCCTTCTAAATACAGCACTGTCAACAAAGATGTTTTTCTTTTTAGTTTTGACCTTTTATCATTCTTGGAATTAAAATCTCTGATGGTATTTGCCTACACTAACACCGAACAACGAAACTTACTGCCTACCAACCACGATAAATAAATGTTTCATCAATAAAGATGTTTTCCTTTAGTCTGACTTTGAAACTCTTGACATCATTCGTTCACTACCTTCAATAGTAGGAAAGATTTCACCCTATCATGATTTTGCGTTTGCACACAGATGGGGCAGTTAGAATTTGGGTTCTTAATTCATGCAATAACCAAAGAATAAGACATTTTTGGCCTAATGTTTATATGAATTATATTCTTAGTTTGACCTAAAGAATTAGTCACCTAAAGTTTGGACACGACCTTTTGTTACACCCTGTGTAATGTAGAGAGATAGAGACATATAATAAAAATGGTTTTGTCTTTTTGCAAACAATTTTGTGGAATAAAAAATAAATGTACGAGTAAAATAAAAACAAATTTTTCTTAACGTAAATATATATTCTTCAGAGAAATATACTTTCTTGCAGTAATGTTGATTTTAGAGGTAAAAGAACTTTTCCTCAGCGAAGTGTTGTTTGTATAGTAATAAACTTTCTCCACAGATAGTAAATAATAATGTACCAAAGTTCTAATAATGTACCAAATACATTATTTGCGCTCACAAAACGGAGGGAAAAAAGGAGTAAAAAAACTGAAAGGACGCTAAAGTGTAATAACCGACACACAATTTAAGTGGAACAGTGACGTGGAACAGCGTGACTCGAGAGTTTTCTCCCTTTCATTTAGCTTATAATGAAGGCACCTCCCTTCCTCACCTTAGACATTACGTTGCAGGTCGGAACTCGAGGAAATGTAGGGGGGCAAGGAAATGGGAGGGTGGAAATGATGTTGTCCATGTGCATATATATAGTCACGTAGTCAATTATGCAAACAAAAAATCATATTAAAAAAGGTTATAAGTATATTGATGTAAAGCGATTTATAAGCGCGATACGAAGCATAAGGATGGAGGAAAAAGCGGCGATGGGAATGTCAAATACGGTCAGAATGGGTCAGATTTTTTACATCGGCCTGACACGTGATTTCAAGTCTTTGGATTGTGGTTGTTTTAAAATCGTCGCGGGACAACCTTTCTAATATATGTTTGTCGGACAATTAGCTGAACGTAGGTGTTGGACGCACGGTTCGCAACGCTGGTACATTCTGGTCGTTCATGTGTATTCTGTGACTCAAATCTCCCCTCCCCCTCCCTCCCACCGCTAATGATCTCTCCCTTTCCGGTGCTCATTTTGGTGGAAATAAATACGTCTCAGGGCGGTCTCAAAGCTGCCCCGTTGACAAGCATGTTGTCCTGAAAAGCTTTCCCCCAACGCTTTCCCTCCTACCAGCCGCACTTGGTGCTGATGGTGGTAATGGCGATGGCAACTGTTGCCGACTGCTGCCTGACGTCTGCATAATTATATACATAACATATAGATAGGAACGCACTGTTTAGGCACTTGGTAGAACACGTGATTTAAGCTATTTGGGGGGTGTTTTCAGTGATTAGACTTTCTAATATGACCTTATAGAAAAAAAAACTAGTTGGATGTTTTGGCACTTCACGGAACCCGTGATTTCAGCTCTTTGGTGGTGTCTTAAAGATGTAGCCGGATGGCAGCATGTGTTTACGGGGAAAAAAAACACCAGGAAGTTTTGGCTCTAGACGGAACGCCTGATTTCAACTCTTTGCGGATGTTTTTAAGCTGTCGTGAACCAGCCATTTTGTTATGTTTTTATTGAATAAATGAGTGGGATGACTTGTCATTCGACGATACACGTTATTTCAGATGTTTGGTGGTGTTTTAAAGTTGTCGCCGGATAGCCCTTCTAATATACGTTTATGGGAAATGAGAAACGAGATGTTTCAGCACTTGGCAGAACGTGTCAGTCGTAAATAAAGAAAGAAACCACAAGGTAAATGTAAATGAAGCAAGCAGTCTGCATTAAAGACTGACCTTGTGAGGCCAGTGAAGACAAAGAAGAAAATGGTATATAATCTTCGAAAGATGTTTCTTTCTTGGTCACAACATTTAAAAAGGTAACACAATAAAATGTCACTCAATGGTGACAGACGGCCCCAATTTTTACGCCATCTTGGAATACGCATCCATAAAAATTGGCGTTAAAATTGGGGCCGTCTGTCACCATTGAGTGCCATTTTTATTGTGTTTACCTTTTTAAATGTTGTGACCAAGAAAGAAACATCTTTCGAAAATTATATACTATTTTTTGTGCATGAACTTGTGGACCTATTCTTGTTGCCAGGAACAAGCCATTTGTTATATGACCTCTGTTATGTGTTTATGGGCAAAGAGGAACGGGATGTTTGGCATTTAATGGACGACTTGATTTCAGCTATTTTGCGTTGTTTCAAAGTTGTTGCCGGACAGCCCCTCTGTTTTGTGTTTATGGGAAAAGAGGAACGGGATGTTTGGCATTTAATGGACGACTTGATTACTGCTATTTTGCGTTGTTTCAAAGTTGTTGCCGGACAGCCCCTCTGTTTTGTGTTTATGGGAAAAGAGGAACGGGATGTTTGGCATTTAATGGACGACTTGATTTCAGCTATTTTGCATTGTTTCAAAGTTGTTGCCGGACAGCCCCTCTGATAAGTGTTTATGGGAAAAGAGGAACGGGATGTTTGGCATTTAATGGACGACTTGATTTCAGCTATTTTGAGTTGTTTCGAAGTTGTTGCCGGACAGCGCCTCTGTTATGTGTTTATGGGAAAAGAGGAACGGGATGTTTGGCATTTAATGGACGACTTGATTTCAGCTATTTTGCGTTGTTTCAAAGTTGTTGCCGGACAGCCCCTCTGTTATGTGTTTATGGGAAAAGAGGAACGGGATGTTTCGCATTTAATGGACGACTTGATTTCAGCTATTTTGCGTTGTTTTAAAGTTGTTGCCGGACAGCCCCTCTGTTATGTGTTTATGGGAAAAGAGGAACGGGATGTTTGGCATGTAATGGACCACTTGATTTCAGCTATTTTGCGTTGTTTCAAAGTTGTTGCCAGACAGCCCCTCTGTTATGTGTTTATGGGAAAAGAGGAACGGGATGTTTGGCATTTAATGGACGACTTGATTTCAGCTATTTTGCGTTGTTTCAAAGTTGTTGCCGGACAGCCCCTCTGTTATGTGTTTATGGGAAAAGAGGAACGGGATGTTTGGCATTTAATGGACCACTTGATTTCAGCTACTTTGCGTTGTTTCAAAGTTGTTGCCAGACAGCCCCTCTGTTATGTGTTTATGGGAAAAGAGGAACGGGATGTTTTGGCATTTAATGGAAGACTTGATTTCAGCTATTTTAAGCTATTGCTGGACACAGAGTCTAAGCTCGGGGTGGGGGCGCAATTGTCCTCCCAAAAATGTTTAGGGGGGGGGGGGGGGAACTAAAAATGATGCTTGAACCAAGCTGAGGAAGGAACAGAAGTTGTTACCGGACTGCCCTTTTAATATCCGTTAATGGGAAAAGAGGAACGGGATGTTTTGGAACTTGATGAAACACACGAATTCTTCTCTTTGAGGTTGCTGTAAAGCTGTTACCGGACTGCCCTTCTAATGTGCGTTTATCGGAAAAGGGATTGGGATGGTTTGGCACTAGATGAAACACGATATAATTCAGATCTTAGAGTTGTTTTAAAGTTTTTTCCGGACCGCTCTTCTAATACCCGTTTATGGAAAAGAAGAATGGGATATTTTTGGCACCTGATGGACCACACAAAACAACAGGAAAAAAATGTTACTACAAAAAAACCATAAAATAAGCTACGAATGTAAAACAGTTTTACAATAATTATAAAAATATGGTTCCAATTTAAAAAAATTACTTAATGATTTCTTTCCAAATCTGATTTTTACATCCTAGCTTACTTGTTCATGACTGCAAAATGAAGTTTGGTTAGTGTAGCTTAGTCTAATAAAATGTTCTTACCTGAAAGGCTACACAGTTACATAGCATAAAAAATATCCTCAGTGGTAATTTGGCTTTGTATGTCCTATGGGCCCACAGGCGATGAGCTGATACAGTGATTCCCATCCAATTAAGGAAAAATACAAACAATCCTAGAAAAAAAAAGCCAAAAAAAAGATGAGTATCAGTGAAATATCTTTACAGCTGAAATTCGTTAGTGAGACAAAATGAGCTGTAAATTTTAGTAATGAATGAAGAAGCACAATGGAGTCAATTTTTAGGTTCTTTTTTACCAGAAAATAAAATACAATTTTTTTTTTTAAATTTGCCTCTGTCACCCTCATGTCCACTTTTTTTTGTTGTTGTTAAGAACGGGTCCCATCTTTTCAAGGATCCCAGGTTCCAGCTGTGGTGTTCGTAACGACGCCCTGGCTACGGGCCTACACTGCATCCACAAGTACGGTTTTACACAAGAAGTCGAACTGACTTAGTCATCCAGCTAATAAAAGGAGTTACTAAAACCTAAATTTTTCGGCTGTCCTGGCAGTCTTTTAAAAAGGAACGTAAAATAAAAATAAAATAATAAATATACAATAAATATGCAGCATGCCTTGTCTACAAAGAGACCCATTACGCAGACAAAAATGCTGAAAATTCATTATTTACATCATTTTCGGTGCAAGTCGTGAACCCAAGCGACAAAAACCGGAAGTGCAGACCATGGATCTGCACAATATTAAAGGGAAGCTGGTCCCACAGATCTCTCAATTTTTCGTTGGAGGGGTACGATTTAGTGAGGTTCATAATACGGGGCTTGTTATACAGAATCGTGAAAGCCTCAAAAAATTCGGCAAAGGGCGGGGGGGGGGGGGGGGGGGGCACTCCTAGATTCCTATGGAAAAATTAAGGAAAATTGGAAATTAGCCAATAGCGAAAATCATACACTAGAAATAACGTAGTTCAGTAAGCCACCTTTATGCACTCACGTTTCGTCGAAGTGGCATGACCTGGATTCGAACCGGCTACCCAGTTCGCCCCCATATCACTTGCATAGCGCCTTAATCGCTATGGCCACATCCTCCACTGGCATAAAGATAACTCACTGAACCCGTTATTATTATTATTTTTTTTTTATTCCTATGCACTGCAATGGCGTTTTAAGGTTTATTGGCGGTAAGTTTAAGGTTAGCCAAGTTCGACATGTGCGCCCGTCTGTCCCAAACCACACGAGCTGCCCAGTACGATTCCTCTGACCGCCCCCCCCAAGGAAAGGATACCCATTGTGGTTCTTGGTATGCTATATGCTGAAATTAAAAATGGCTTTATGTCACTGCACCTTTGATAGAGACAAGGAATTCGAAATGGCCCGTATATTTGAAAATGTTTGAAAAATAGGTTTCCTCCCGAGAAAATTGTTGGGACATTTCAAGAAATACTTCAAACACATTCAAGGCGAATTACATACATTGATAGCTATCCCCCGCTCCCCCACCCACTTCGCCGAATTTTGGAGGCAAACAGGATTATGTGTAACAAGGCCATATCATGAACTTACTAGCTGGTGCACCTCAATCGAAAAATGGAACGATCTGTACGATCAGCTTCCCTCTAATATTGTACAGATCCATGGTCTACACTTTCGGTTTTTGTGGTCTGGGTTTCATTCTTCGTAACGAGTTTCAGCAGCAACGATGTAAGTAACGGATTGTTAACATTTAGTGAGTCTCTTTGCAGACGGAGGATGTAGTACTGAATTTATTGTACATAATAATTTTTTTAGTTTAGGTTCCTTTGTAAAAGACAGTCAAGAGAGCCGAAAATTCAGGTTTTAGTAAAGTGTTCTGCCATTGTGGGGAGGAAGGTTCCTTTATTGATAG
Source organism: Lithobius niger (assembly GCA_023313725.1). NCBI lineage: Eukaryota > Metazoa > Arthropoda > Chilopoda > Lithobiomorpha > Lithobiidae > Lithobius > Lithobius niger. The sequence goes on along the minus strand of JAHWFP010245764.1, from coordinate 4,088 downwards.
CCGGTACCTTTCGCTGCAATTTTATATTCTTAGTCAACCCTTCATTGAAAATTTATTTCTGGAAATTTGTTGTGTGGTGTTCGAGGCCCGGAAACTATTCATTGTAATGCAGGAGTACGATTTACAACTCAAATCATATTTTTTTCAACTGGTTCGGTGTAGAGCATCTTTTGTAACAAATTATGGATATCAGTGGATGAAGAATGTTTACACGAATCAGTCAAAATAAGAAAAAAATAAGACTGGGGTTAGAATCTTATACGATTACGGTACATACTGGTCTGGGGGAGGGGGAGGGGGGTTGAGGCGGATATTGAGGCTTAATGGCACGTCGACAGCTGGGTCATTAGTGCCAACTTCAGTCACAGTGCAGTGGTCCGGGTTGCCACTGCGCTACAAATTGCAGAGATTACTGAGGTTGGCGCTAACGACTTAGGTGTCGACGCGCCATTTAGCTTCAATCCCCCACCCAATCCCAAACCTACATCTTATTATACAATTGTATTTCCTGCAAAAATGAAAAACAAACCGGATAAGAGGACAGCTTCAACACCCAACTAATGGTGAGCGCGCGCCGAGCGCGAGACGAATTTAGTAGTGTGAAATCAGTATAACGCGCTAAGTCTCGTGAAAGATGGAACCGGCGACGAACCAACATTCCATAAGCATTTGATGGACCTTGACCATCACACAACAAATTTCCAGTAATAATTAAATGGGTTGGGTTACACATCTGTCCCCTTGAATGGAGAGCACATGGTACAACGAATGTGATATGGACAGGGCCCCCCCCACTGGGGGGGGGGGGGGGGGGTCAGTTAGACCCACTGTACCCAGGCCCGGTCACTCAAGGGGCCCGCACGGCCTGCAAACTTGTTTTTTTTCCCGCAATTGTGAGTTTTGATGTCTATGAGTAATACACTCGGTTTGTGCGTAATGTGAATTTCGCCATACTCTCAACAAAACAACAACAAAAAACAACAACTCCAATCCAACGGCAACGAGCACGAAGCAGGAGCACTGTAGTGGGAGTCTTCAAATGTAAGCAGCCCGGATTAATGAATGAACCAACCCCTTGAGCAAGATTGTCGCCAACGAATATTATAACATGTGTAACCTTTTTACGATTTTAGTCGGGGATGGGGCCCCGCTGTTGTGGTTAGTGCCAGGCCCCTGACTTTGATGTGGGGGGCCTGGATATGGAGGCAAGTTGACTTATTTAACTCTTGAAGGTGTTTTTTTTTTTTTTACTGTTTATCCTTTCTTTGGGGATTTTTGTCATCTTTTACTTTATTTTATGCAAATGTTTGTACATTTTTTGGAGTGACCATGGGAATACGTATTTAAATGGCCGAAAATTTATAATACAGTGTTGCCAGCAATGAATTCTCTGGAATTATAAATGTTGCTAAAATTATTCTATCGCAGGATAGCACATATTATAGGGTGCATTAAGAAACGTTTGCGGTTGTGTGACGTATATAATTCAAACGATCCCTAAAGTCCAAAACCTGATTTGATTTGCCACACTTGGAGCTTAATCTTCAGCTACCCCTTGGTAGGGCAAAAAATACATTTGTGTAAACAGGTTTAATTTTCGGCCATAGTTACACCATGCTGGTCTTGCTCACAATAAAAACCCCAAACGAGGAGAGCATATTGCAAGAGCAAATTGCTCTCGTTTGAGATTTTTCTTGTGAAGAAGGCCATTATGGCCGAAAATTAAAGTTGTTTATACATACGTAACTTGCGATTTTTTTGTCCTGTCGAGGGGTATCTGACCCCCTAAATTCAAAAGTCAACAGACACTATCAAGCAAAAAGCGAAAAAAGCGGTATAGCAGGCTACAGGCTTAAAGGAGACGATGTACAACGTTGCTACCAGAAATACTGCTTACGAAAATTTCGTTCAGTACACCCCGAAGGACATTCCCATTCTAGTATTTGAGCTCGCTAATTGCACAACCAACAAACCTCTTCGAGATGAAATGGGTCAAGAATGAAAAAAACGCAACCTTGCCCGCAGGTGAATGATGCCGCAGGACGATGCACGGTTGCCGCCTGCGTGCAGCCTGCGGCCCGGGAGTGGGTAGCTGCAGGAAAGTGTCGAAAGCTGCAGAGCGGAAAAATTGAACAATAAATCAGAAGGTAATGGGATAACGAAGCTGACAGTCAACGTTAAGGACTGGTGTTTTAAGAAGAGAAGATAAATTAATTCGAAACAGAAAGGACATCTGCCCTGAAAGGGATCTGAACCTAGCACCTTCCGATGGTTCACCCACGTTTCGCCGACTCCCGGTTCGCCGAAACCGTTTCGCCGACTCCCGTCTCGTCGAATTTCAGTAAAGATATACTCCCGTTTCGCCGACCGCAAGAAATAAAACGTTCACTTGCAGGTAGCTAAAAACATAGCCTTACTTGACTACTTTAAGAAATAAATATTTGCTACAATTTGTAGCTTAGTTACTTAAACAGTGGAGTAACAATTTAAGATGAACCTTATTTTGACAAGAAGCCAGCAATGAAAGAAAAAATGTATTACAATATTGCACGATGCGTTACGATTTTAACATGCCCCGTTTCTTCTTTTTCATTCTTCCTGTCACGATGTAGCTTATTGTCGTATACGTATAGATTAGAATTGAAATTAGATTAGAATTATAGGTCAGAATTTGATGTGTGGGTGGATAATGATACCGGAAACTGTCCGAATGAACAAAACAGTAACGCTTTGGTTCGTGCTCCCTAAAAAAACAAAAACAAATGCTTCGGGATGAGAAGGGCCCTGTAGTGTCTCCTGCTCGTGTCGACAAGTAATAGTGCCGCCAGCCAACCCCAGACCACCGACAATAATTCCCCGACAGGTGGTCAAAAAAATATTTTTGTCAGTTCGCAGTATCATTAGTTGACTTCCATTGTTTACTGCGAATTTCATCTATTTAATAAACAAATAACAACAAACATACATATTTAACCTTGAAACGTTCTATTAAAAAAATTAGCGAATTTGTGTCCTTTTCAACAAATGATGGGCGCATGTTGCATGGTGCCTAAATTAGGCGCATGGTACGCAAATTAAACACGATTTCAAGTTTTCAAATCGAAATGTCTTGCTCCTTTCTGATTTAATGTCATTGCTTATCGAATCGTACAATTGTTTGTGCGTTGACGTCACTAAAATAACTTGAGAGTCGGCGAAACGGGAGTCGGCGAAACGAGAGTGTACCCCTTCGGTTAACTACCCGCGCACTGATGACCCTCGGTGGTGACTTAACGTTGTGACTTGTTGCTTGTGCAACCCGGCTGTACTCGGCTGGTGTAAGTTTACTCATTACTAAACATTTATCATGAAATTACCAAGAACAGAAATGAAGCTGTAGTCAGCGGATGTGCTGGCTTCTCCACTACCCGCCCCACAACACCCAATCTGTTTACACCACAAGCCACGGCTGTTTTCCGTGACATCATCATGAGTCAGCCAATGACGAACGAGAATAGCGGATCTTTGGCCGTCTGATTGGACTAGCCCAATCACGTGATAGGCACGTCAGGGTAAACTGCCATGGCGCGAGGTTTAGTTATTATCCTATACTATAGCATTATAATGCAAAAAGCAGACACTGCCCAACACACGGACATTCTTCCCAAGCCGTCATCACACCCCTCTCCCCCCCCTGTATATTATTATAGCAGCCAGCATGTTCAGAGTTAGCTTTTAAACCTTATCGTAACTATTTTATTTATTATCCGATTTTGAATCTGTTTTTTTGTTGTTGTTGTTGGTCATTTTGTCTCCTTGCGTCAACCTTTCTAATTTAGTTTTTTGCCGTATCGTATCTCGTTTGGAAGATAGCACGAGGACGACCTTGAAATATCAATTCAAGGTCATTCCTTTTTTCTCGTGTAAACGTCCCCCATCACACCCATCATTAGATTTCTATCATTATTGTTCTCTCATTAGCCATTCACAGGATATCGGCTCGTAACACTTTAATTGCCTCACCCTGTATATGTACCATTTTCTTGCATCAGTTTCTACTGTGGCAGCCAAGAATGTTTCGCTCATTTTATGGATGTTTGAGGCCATTA
>JAHWFP010245763.1:60607-80919 GCA_023313725.1 Lithobius niger | reverse complement strand
CGAGACCACGAACCAAACGTTCGTCTAGCCACATTTACGTGGCTTAGACCTAACCAAAACGCCGTCGGCAAACCCGACGCGCCTGCAACAAACAAACAAAAAGTCATACTCACCCCGACCTGGTCAATCCTTCTCGTAAACAACGTAGACACCTCGTAGTTCCACCAAATAACGAACGCGCGATAACTTATTATCACAAACTTCCTCCAAAAACCGTTGTAAAAAGAAAAAACACTAACTAAATAGCACAGACAACATCAAGGGTCGGCGCCGACGTCAAAAGTGGTGAAACGGGGAGAGCGGAAGTGATAGGAGACGGACCGGAAGTGATGGGAGACGGACCGGAAGTGACGAGGAGAAGGTGAGAAGAGGTGCTGGGATTGGTTAAAATTTTTTTCAGGGGTCGGCGGTAAATGACGTTAACCCAACGGTACAACCGTTAGGGAGGATACGCTGGAGAATTAGCTAGTAACCAGAGTGGATAAAAATCATGATTTTTTCAAAGCAGCTGTACAGATCATAAGAAAAACTAAACCTAAACCGGAAAGTTTATAGGGTGTAATCAGTTAAAATACTAAAAGGAAGAGTAAAATTGATGATTTAAATCTGGATTTTTATTAATGAAAGTCATTCGATTTATATCATTGATTTAAATCATGATTTAAAAATCGTAATTTAAATCAAGTAATTAATATTAATAAAAATATTTGATTTAAATAGCGATTTAAATCGGCTTGATTTAGAACAATCCACCATGCTAGTAACACATCTGCAATGTTACTGAGGGTCAGATTTTGCGTCGAAAGCCACTCAGCTGACATTCCTACAATAGTTAATTTTTGTCAGGTGGGTCATTGCTATCCAATTTACCACAATTTCTGCTTTTGTACCGCATTAATATTTTTCCTTAAGAACCTGAAATGGGCCCAACTATGGTTCAGGATATAAGATACGCTATGGCGTTGCGCTACAATGGTTTACGTCCTCGACAATTGAATTGATGTGATGTCTGTTGCGTAACTTTGCACGACACACTAGCGTGTGTCTAGATATCCCCTTTAAGCTGGCACTCATATAAACACTGCAAGTAATACACTGAAAGTCAATAAGATGACGTGGATTTACTGCAAGCCATATCGTAAATAAGTGGGCCGAATATTTTATTTATGTATATTAGTATTATTATTCCAAAATAACCCAAAGGGGATCGGATAGATTGGGAATCAATATCTCATTTGTATTCACGTAAATCAACCGTTCAGAGCCACTCCCGACATCCAGGGTCAATATGCAACCTGTTGATACGTCCAGGCTTACTGAATCTGCATTGACGGCTGAGCTACAAAAACAAGGCTGCGAGACTACTGGTTTGAAAGATGATTGGCCGCAAGGCTGAAGCAATACATTCAACTCAACGAAATGAGCGAAATCGACGTGCAGACCAAAAAATGGGGGTGTAAAATATGCATCGGACCCAAGATGGCAGCGGATGCATGGTTTCCAAGCAAATAACAGCTAACACTACTGACACGGGCTGAGTGGCCCACACAGTGACGTTTTTTAGCCTCCGGATCAAAAAAAACGAGCTGGTCGAAAATAAACGTTTGTTTCATTTAGCCAACAGTGAGTATAACGTTCAATTTGACCAACTGGCACATATCTAAGGTGCAGTTTATAACTCCGATGAGATCACGACGGCAAATTTATCTTGGCAAAATGTGTACCAGATGTGGCTAGTGATAAATCAAGAGATGGTACAAATCAGATGTACAAGGCTGCATTTATGATTATCAAAGCTTTGAAATCACTGTGCCCAAAAACTGAATTGCTTTCGTGAAGTGCACTTTTCATTTTCCTCCTTACCGAATGGAACTGGCCGGCTTTGGATGTTTCTCAAAATCACTTCGCTTCATTAAACAAGAGCTGTGTGCACTCCATCATGCTGTCTCCCCACTGACAACTCCTAGAAACGTTACTGAATTTAATTAAATCAAAGAAGCCCTTCCGACTCCCAAAGAATTCCTCTGGGAATAACTTGTGTGGCCGCCATTTTGATCTCGATCAATCTACAATGAAAATGTGCCCGGAACTGGTAGTTCCGTTGGCTGATGGGTATAGGTCAAGATTAACATTTCTTGTCAGTCGCCACTGGCTGGTTAGCTAGCTCTGATTAGTCGCCAGCTGTGTTTTATTTATCGCCACAATGCTTTTTTTTCATGCAGAATCCCAGTTTACGCGTTTCATGCTGTAGTAATCCCAATTCAGACACTGCTTTTAGAACAAGATTCTGATGTTTAGTTCAGGGAACAATACAGCATGTACAAAATTAATTTTACGAGACAGTAAACTTTTTACTTTTCATGAACCAAAGAACTACTGAGAGGTTTCACAAAAGGTACAACCTTTGGTAAATTAATGGTGTGTCCTTCAGTGAGAACTAGAGTGGTACACTGTTTACATTTATTTTTATACCCTAACCTAATACCAGCATTAAGAAATAGAATGGCACACTGTTTACATTTACTCTTATACCAGCATTAAGGCAAATGAATAAATTAAACAACACAAATAAGGAGTCTGCATGCCACTAGTTTAACAAGTGTTGACATTTTAAATTTGCTTTAGTTTTGTCACCTCCTACTGACGACTAAGTGGAAACTAGATGCTCGCCGGAGCACAAAAGTTAATCGCCATCTGGCGACTGGCGAATGATAATCTTGATCTCTACTGATGGGAAGTGTGCAGTTATCGAAACTGATTTTCCCTTGCCGTGCTATCTTCGTGGAGCTCGCAGCAATGCTCAGACTGTTGATTTTCAAAATTTTGAGCTTGGTGGGGCATGCAGCCCACAAGTTATCTTTTTTCTTCAACCCACCCTGCAGGAAAATTTCTGGCTCTGCTGCTGAGATAAATGTACGGCCATATATACCACCACCCGAGGTGGGGAGTGCGAGTCTAAAGAGAGGAGTGAGCAAATGACCATTCGTTATTTGTTTTGCTTATTAAAGTGTTTTAGCCTGCATGAAAGGTGGCTATTGGTTGTGTACTTTAAACGTTCATTGTGATCCCAGAGTATTTGGGAAGGAGCTTCATAGTAAACTATTAGTGGAATAATGTACGCCACTGTGTACCATCTAGAATTGCTTCATAAGGTTTATTTCATACCAAAAAAGGGATAGATTGCTTTTCATATTACACTTTTTTTTTTAAATACGTAACAGCTTTTAGCACAATGTGCATCAACAAAACATTGCAAGAATGTCCTTTTTTTTTTAATAACATGCCACCGTAGGTACAGATGTCTAAGCGTAGGACTGCTTCCTGGATGATAAATGGCTCTCGACATCAAAAGAAGAGACCACGCATTCGACGACCCATGCCTTGTCGGTCGTATAGAACATTGAACTTGTTCACAAACTGGAATTAAAATCTATTATCACTTACTCAACTCTAAATAACTTTAAACATTCCAGCACATTTCAGGCAAATCTTCAAAAATACCTATCAATGACGAATATGACAACAATCATGACACCAATTATTTTAAATATATATTTATTACGTAAGGCCATTTAAAAAAAAAAAGTTGTTTCTCAGGCATCGCCGCACCACCTAAAAACCACCGCACGGACCTTTTTTTAATTTCCCTTGCTATTTACCGCAGCACTTGCAACAAAATACGATTACGAGACACCGGACAAAAAAAATAAAAAATCACACGCACCACACCAACAATAGGGATAAGAGTACATCATTATTGTTGTTGGTGTGGCTAAAAAAAAAAACCCGTCCGTCCGCCTGCATGGGAAAAATTTTTTTTTCGCCCGAGAAACAACTTTCTTTTTTTAAATGGCCTAATATATTTATTTATAGGCAAGTGCGAGTGTCTTAAGTTATTCTGTACGAGGTTTGGTCATTGCTAAAATTCACATTTTTTTCGAAATCCTGACAGACTTTGACATTGCAACATAACATTTTAAACGGCTCTAAAGAAATTTTTCAATGGTACAAATTGCAAACCCACTAACTCAAAACTTAGGAGGTATTTGATAAAAACTAAAAAAATATTAAATAAAAGATGACACAAACAGCACTTTATAAAGCCTTTTTTCTAGGTTGACTAAGCACATTAAACTGTATGTATTAAAAAGATGTGGTCAGTTGAATAAAATATAATTAAATTAAACTGGTGTTTAAATTTCAAACTTAGCCGACAAAGTACCCAAATAGAATATTAAGTGAACTTACGTTGCAATAGCTTGTGTTTGAATATAATTTTTTAGTCCTGCCTGTGGTTGTAACAAGAGTGTATGTTTAAGAGGAAGAACTGACCAACTGCACCAAACTTGCCACAAATGTTTATTGATGATTGAAGCTGTACGATTTACCCTGTTCATTAGTAGAACCCGAGAACGTCTCCTAACTCTGCGCGTTATCAATGCTATTTGCCAACTAAACAGCCTGGCATATAAATTTAAGTTCATTCGGACTTAACCCCGAGTTCCCTTTAAACTTGATCAGGTTGGCAGACATTTCACCTAAACATTCTGTGTCCTTCTGGATAAATCTGGCAATCTTTCGACCCAGCATTTGATCGAAGGCTTCCTGGTTCAAGTTTACCCCTCTGCCCTTTTTACTGTAAAAACTTTCTTCCCTTTCAAAACAATGTCTGGCAAACATTCTACATTCAGCCAGTTCAGTTAAGGGATGTTTTAAAAGTCAAAACAGTTGCTAGCTGAGTAGTGACGGTGGCAGGACTGAATTGTTTGGGGGACCGACAGAGGGCACATCTGAATACAGTGGGCCAAGGACTTTTTTTTTCCATGGCACCCACATTGGGCACTTTTATTCAGTTTAATTCAACCTGAACGTAAAGTAAGCTTCATTGCAGTCCAATTTTTGGGAAAATATCCCCCACAAACACAGAAAATAAATTAGGCTACACATACATGTGCGTGATTGATAACTGCCAGTGGTGCAGTTGGTTAGTAGCTCTGCTAATAACGAAAGAGAGCACAGGTAAAATAACTACCTGTGACAACTTCTCGTTGTCAGCCATGTTAGTACTTAGCAAACTGCAAGTTTTTAATCTCAGCTTAAAAATGGAATAAACTGAGTAAGCTACTAAAATAATTAGTAATTAAAATAAAATAAAGAAATAAAAGCCCACTTTGTTAATTTGATTTCAATTTTTTCATTTTCTGGTGGTGACCGGAGTAGCTGGTTGGGGGAGGGGGAGCATAAAATATTTGGGGAGGGGGGTCATGGCCCACCCTGACCCATCCCTAACGCCGTCACTGTAGCTGAGCGCCTAGTTCCCTTGGTCTCGGCTTCCTCAGTTTATTCCATTTTTAAGCCGAGATTAAAAACTTGCAGTTTGCTAAGTACAAACATGCTAAGTACAAACATGGCTGACAACGAGAAAATTAGTTATTTTATCTGTGCTCTCTTTCGTTATTAGCAGAGCTACTAACCAACTGCACCACTGGCAGTTATCAATCACGCACATCTCGTGCAAGATTTGTCATTACTCTTATTTGCACATCGTGCTCCCATACTGTCGGTGTAAGCTCAGCAACCTTTTCCCACACTTAGTCAGCTCAGAAGTGCCTTACAAGCGGCTAGCTTTTAAAACTGAGAAGTTGCTCAGTAGAATGCAGCTTGACTTAAAAAACGGGAAAGTTTTCCCGCTTCCAAGCAATTCGTAAGTGGCCGACTTATAGAAGCATTCCTTGCTTCCAAGCGACTTGCAAAAGCCTAACTTTAAAACATCCCTTTATGCAACAATCAGTAGCTCAGAAATAAAAAAATATATATAAAGGTATAAATGTAAGGATTGCCGTAACCCCCACCCCCATCCTCAAAAAGTTTCTATTGTACTAGCTCACATGACCATTACCTGATTGATGGAGTTGCATCCTTTCGTAATCGTGCCTAGGTACGTCATTAGTCCTACGTCATTGCATTGCTACACATAAAAAGACAAGATTAAAATTCAGCTAAAAGAAAGTTGAAGCAAAGTACTAACCACAAAACCGAAACAATAGGTTTTTATTTAAACAAAATTCAATGTTAAACTTTTTATTTTCTAGTTGTAATTTGTATTGTTAGGAAAACAGTCTGTTCAAACTGAATTACAGTAAAAACGAAGACAAATTTAAAGCAAATTTTGTTTTAGTACAACACTTAACAATCTCAAACCGGAAAATGCTTCTCAACTTACATTGTAAAAGTCTCCTTTGAACTTGGCAGAATTCAAAACAGGTAGGCGGTGAACAAGGCTATGGGCTTCACGTAAAATCTCGTGATTCTGGGGCAATTGACCTAAATGCAAATTGTACATTACTAAATAATATCAACTACCTGAAAATTACTATTTTTCATATTCTGCAGTGCCAGGCGTGGAAATGAGAATTTAAACAATTGCTAGAGAACAGTCAGCCTAACAGGATACGTTAAACAAATGGAGAGTCTCGTAGTTGTTTTCGTAGTTCTCTGAATAGAATCCGCCGATACGGTGATACAAAATGGGATCCCTTTTCTACCACACGGTGCCTGGAAACTAGAGGTGCACCGATGTTAGCATCGGAAATCGGCTTTTTTGGGCTACATCAGTCATCGGAACACGTCGGATCAGTTTTAGGCAGCAGATGTTAAAACATCGAATATCCAAAATTGTATTAAACCATTTTGTGACAGAGGTGCCTATAATTAACTTCTGGGTGCTAAATTTTAGGCCTACAGAAATTTTTAATTTTATTTGCGAAATTCTCTTAATTATTTTTGATTCCATGAAAAATGTAACTTGATTTCACTTTACTTTCTTAAACATCGGACCATGAGATATCGGAAATCCGATATCGGCCAATGTTTTTTCAACATCGAAATCGGACATCGGAATCGGCATTTTACCACTTCGGTGTATCCTTACTTAAAACTATGTCATTTTGCTCATTAACATGGTAATCCATGCAAAATAATGCGTCACTTCCGCGACTTAATCCCCTCCCCAGGCACTCGCTCGCATCACACCACTCGTGGTAAAAACCCAGATTCCAAGCAGGGAGGTGGGCAGGAAGTACTTTGTAACACAGTTTGGTCGGATTCTGCTCTGAGCACTTCGATTCCCATGCGAGAACACGTTCTCTGGTAGAATCTTCATTTCTACTTCGCAGAATCCTCCTCACTGTGTTACAAAATGGTACAGATTAAGAAGCAGTGCCCATTAAGGAATCTTGCATCACATGCTGGACAGAGGCGAACACCAGCCAACTCGCCATCTCCTAAACACAAAAGCCCAACTGCCCAAGGGCCCCAATGGTCCGCCTAAGCTCCCCCTCATATGAGTCCGATAGCAGAGCTCCAGAATCCTGCATTTTCTCAACCTCAGTACGGCAGAATACCCTCGAAGCCGGACCTCAACCACTTACCACCATCCAAAACAAAAAACCCTTGTCCACACCAACTAATTAATTAAAAATGGCGCTCAACCGTCCAAACGACCTTCACAAAAAATAAAAAATAAATATATGAAAACATAGTTCAAAATTTTAGCAGAAAATCCTGAAATTAGTATGTTACGAACGCTCTTGCCAGCGGCAAGAAAAAGGGTGGTGAGGAGCGAGTAAGTGGGGAGTGGAGTAGGAGCAGAAGTGACGCCTTTTTTGCACGGATTACCATGTTAATGAGCAAAATGGCGTAGTTTCAAGGTGCTGTGTGGTAGGGAAGAATTCTGTTTTGTAACACAGTGAAGAGGATTCCGTGAAGTAGAATTGGTATCTTTGAATGTCCGACCGTTTACATTCTACCATGAGCACCTGCCACCTCTCTTACATAAGTGTTTTACCTCCGTTAAAAGGACATTGGGGAGAACGAAGGAGGAAGTGACAGGCAGACTAAAAGTTATTGCAGGTGAAACCAAGTATTTTGTTTCATTATGGGTCTGCGATAAAAAGTGTATAAACTCAACAGTACAACTGCAACAGTCGGCCACTTAATGAAACGGAGTTTCTACCAGAGAACTTGTTCTCGCAAGAGAATCGAAATTCTCCGAGAAGAATCCGATGAAACTGTATTACATAATGGCAAAGGTTAGGGAACAGTGCAAACCCAGAATCTTCACTCCGGCGCTCGCCTGGACGCAGAACGTAGAACCTCCGTCCGCAGAATATATTCGGTAACATATCTCACCGCATCCAGGAACCCCGTCCTCATGCCTGCGCAGCTCTGAAACCACAAAAGATTCCGTACTCCTCGCCGTTTTGTGATCCTGCGCCCACATCACACCACTGAAGATTTAAGCTGGCTAGCTCTCTCGCCCGATTGCCCGCTGCAACTGCTAGTAACATTGTGACCTTCCACATCAGTTCCTTCAGCGCTAGCGCCTCCAGCGGGTGTAGCGTCTTCAAATATTTTGCCACCTGAACCAGGTTCCAAATGGCCATGTATCGAGGCACGGTCGGCACATTTTTCTTATCATGCTCTGAATCGCAATAGATTCAAGAGCATGAGAAGAAAAATGTGCAATTAATGAACCTTCAAGGCCTTCATATCCTAGAGTGAAGCAGGTAGATTTCATTGTCAGTTGAGGAATATCTAGTCCCTCAACACAAATACAAGAGGCAACGTTGCTAGCTAAATTCAAATGCGCTAGTTCGTTGAAGTGAAGTGGAAAATGTAGAAAGTCTGAGCTACATCCTTGAGGCCCGAAGAAGATAGCAGCTCAAGCTAACAAAAATTCGCTGGACAAAGCTGTTGTCTTGATTGTGAAAGTGTGCGGTAATTTTTTCAGGAATTTTTTCCGAGTTTTGTTGACGTAATGACGTTTCACAGTATGAAAATTAACGAAGTTTTTAAAAGCATATTAATTGGTTTTCACTAAATAACTTTTCAATGCTTTATCTATTGAGTAGATTTTAGGGTAGGGGAGTGCAAAACTCGAAAAATTAGAGTCCAGTTAAGCTCAGACTTGGGGCTCAAGCTCGACTAGACCCTTCTTACAAAAGCTAGAATGTTTCGAGTATTTCGAGTTTGTCATATGAAGCATTACAGAAATCAGTAAAACTAATTATTCAGTAATTCATTTAAAAAAAATCATCTTACATTCTTACATGTTAAAGAGTTTTAAATTTATACTTTTAGCATACGATCGAAACTTAGCGAGGGTTGACCGGATATTTCAACACGTGTTCTGTAGCAAGCAGTGGTACAATTTTATATTGTAACTTGGCCGTTAACATTGAGCTTGAATTGTACGTTTTGGACAAACTCAACCTCGATTCGAGACTCTAATCATTGGCCAGGTACTCGATTCGAATCCAAATTATTGAGCTCGCACACCCATATTTTAGGGCCAACAAATTCATTAGATAGTGCACTGAAAATTTAGGTCTGCGTACGCAAAAGCCTCGTCCACTCCTAGTATACATTGTAAATTTCAGGCTGTATTCAAAATTATCACTGACACTCTAGCTTCAATTAAAATTTTTGAATTGCAGCATTAACAACAAAACTATTTCCATTTCATCGTAACTGACAAAACCTATTTAAACATCCTTAGAAACTACGTACCATTTTGCACCGTTTTCACATATTCTAAAATCAACTTGACACGGCTATGGAGCATCTTGATGGCATTATGTTGTACTTGAAGATGTTCTGCAACTAAAAAAATATCACAGCACTTATCAGAAAGCGTCGTGAATGCACTAGGGCTGTGCAAAAAAAAAATTATTTGGTTTACGGGCAAAGTTGCTAATTGAAGCACCAGGTAGCCAGGCATTTTATTTTATTTTTTTAGTTTATTTAACTGACCGTATTTGTTAAGACATTTACGTTTACGTAGCTCAAAGCTGAAAGAGCATGTGGTCAACCTAAAAACATGTAACAATTTGCAAATATATTACTTATGTCATCTAGTATTTAATGTCTTTTTTTGTTTTTTGTTCTTGCCAAATTACTTCGTAGGGGTTTGAGCTAGACTTTGAAATTTACACCACTGAAAGGCTTGTTTGGAGCCGGTTAAAATGATATACTGTACTGGAATGTCAAAATATTTTTTTTGGGGGGGGGGGGGGGGGGGAAAGAGACCAAGATTCAGAAAAAAAATTTGGACCCACGATAATTTATGGCACCTGCACGTGCCTGTCACCCAAACAAATTTTGCATGACCCAGTAATCATCAACACAATATCAACTTACCTAAAGAACTTTCACCCGTCTCGTTACTGGTCATACGTGCAACATGATCTAGGCCAATGCGCTCGGCCTCTTCAGTAGCTAATGTATAGGTAAGCTCCACAAATAACATAGTAGCTTGACCATTAACAAGGTCAATAACAGATTCATACATGCTCACAGGTAGCTGAAACAAATTAAAAACAAAAACGTTTAGCACACAATACTTTAAACATTCAAAAAATATATGTGCTTTTTGTTGGCTGAAGGTATAGTAGCGTGTACAGCCAAAGTAGATAGCAATTCCCACTTTTAACTTGACTCTTAACAGATATTTTGAGAGAAAGATGCAGGGGTGAAATAAAAAGTATATCGTAAATCACACACCGAACACTCACTGGTGTATTCAGTAAATTTGGTAACCACTATTTCTAACTTTAATTTTGTTCAGAGAGGGAGTTTTACTCCACAGAAAAGTCGGCAATTACGAGATTGATTCCATCGAGATATGTGATCTGGATGGAATCTAACGTTCTGACATTCAACACTGTGCGTTTATTGTCATGCATTCACAAATTTTAGTGTTTCTAAAACATCACTCGTCCAAAACTCCACTGTTAAAACTTAATTTTTAACTGTTTTCTTTCACTACAACAGAATAGGTGGCAAATGCAGGCTGGAAAAGGTCCAAAAGAATTCCATCTTCCATCCAGAAGAAGGCGGGCCAACATTTTTTCTACAAAATTGAAGTCATTTTCCCAAAAGCAAATTAGATTTACTATACAGGGATGACCTTAAAGTTTGGAGCCAGCAGTGTACGTGCAGCTTTGCTGCGTGCTAATGTGTGCAGCAGTTGAGCAACTCAGGTGTACTGATTACCTTGTAATGGGCATATTGATACTGCAGTGAAACTGTTACCCATATATTTTATTTCCTCCGCATTTCTTGGAATTTTGAACCCATTTTCAGTCTACTTTTGGGAATGTTATCATCCCGTTAGGGGGGGGCGCCCCCCCCCGAAAAAGTTTCCAATTTACACCACTACTCTAGAATCCTTACTTTACAAATTAGTAGCAGAATGACCTTAAAAAAAGGTCATCCATTACACGGTATGCATTTGTGATGAATTTATTTGTTTCTGATGTACCAATGTCACTTGTACCATTCGCTGTGGGCACTTTACAGCCCCCAGCCAGCTGTTCTCAAGCAACGCATGCATGTTAACTCCATGGCAATGACCTTGACTCACTTTTTATAAATGGCCTCCAACACCTTCAAGGGTCGCCAGTCACGAACGAACCAATCTGAACTTGCGATACTGCAGGAGTTGTAAAACATACCTTAAAACGGAACAGTTTACTCGAGGAAAAAAGGCAACGACATTGAAGTTAATAAGATGATAACTGACGACCCTAAAGAAAGCTCTGATGCAGGGGTTTTCAGCTATTAGGCAGAAGCCCTGATTTAGAAGTTTATACATAGGTGAATTATTCTGTTCCCACATGTTTAGTTAGTAAACTCTTTAATGAACGAGGACCTATTTACATGGAGCAATTTTCATAAAAGAGCTTCTACAAATGGCACACGTGACTGAGTCACAGATACCTGAGGCCACAAGCGTCAAGTTCAAATTCTGATGCTGTCTCTACCAACAACAACGATGAAGTGAGTAATACAGCCTTGACAAGTATTGTTACCTAGCGAAGACGACGCGAGTGACATTTTGTTTGGTTCGTTGAAAATTCTTAATACTCGTGGAAAAACAGTATTCCTTTTGTCCATACAGCGCAAGTTTACAAAATATTTCGTCATGAATTCCAACGTTCGAAGTAGTTCACCACATCACTTCTTCAGCCTCCACGAACAGTATTACTGATGAGCAGGGGTGCGAGATACTATCGAATATTGACACATTCTCGGTATCTGTAGTGGTATTCAAAATCAAAGTACATATCAATTCCAACTTCCAATGCTGTCAACAGCGTGCTGACTTCGTTAGCTTTTAGGCTTACATACCCACTGTCGTTGTTCGTGCCACGATTCAAATTTGGATGAGTAACCTCCCGTACTTGTCAGCCTTCCTCCATCTGTTTATCAGCCGATCATTCAGGTCATCCTTGTGATGCACTGGATGGCGTTATTTGAAAATGCCTGGACGTTCATCAAACTCACTTCTTCATCTCTGCAATATGGTGTTTTACCCGGTTCCGTACTCCCTTTCTCGTCTTACCAATATTTATGTCGTCGTAGTCCTCACATGGTACACGATAGACTCTCTCTGGTGTATTGACAATTTTTACAACATCCTCTCCTGCTTTTTTTAATTCTGCTCATTAGAGAGGTCTAGAGTTTCTTGCCATACAAGCCCATCTTAAAAAGGAACCGAGTTTGCTGAACATCCAGGCCTTTCAAAACCCACCATCGAGTACATCACAAAGAACGACCTGAATGATCGGTTGATGGACAGCTGGAGAAAACGCTGACAAGTATAGGAGGCTACGTCCTTCAAATTTGAATCGTGGCAGGAAAAACGACAGCGGCAATGTAATCCTAAAAGCTAACAAAGTCAGCACGACACCCGAAGATTGTTCAAGCGTTGAAAACCTCCATAAAAAGAACAATCGAAAATGTGTGAGTGCCGATAGGTATTCATTGTTTCAGAGTGAGCGTAAACGAAGAAATATAGTTTATACCTTGAACTTTGAAAATTCTTATTTGTGCATCATTTTTCTGATGAAGTAAGTATTAATCAAAAAATATCGTCGGCTTAAAAAAACTGCCATATCAAAAGAGTATCGAAGAGGTTTTGGAAAAGAAAATTAGCTTCAAGAGAGCACTAAAACTACAACACTATACCACCAACGAAGAACAAACACAGTTCAACAATTAGATTTTTGGAAACTTATCTCCTTCTTCAGGATCTCCTTCAAAAAGATAACCTGTTTACATCACAACATCGCTCATTGAATAAAATTTTGAATTCTCACGCTCACGCAAGTCATGGGAGCACTCATCTGACGGTTGATCTGGATTGCCCACTCTCCATCCAGAGCAGCACCACGTTCGAGCCAGACCGGCAGGATAAGGTTAGTGCAGTTGGGCTTTGCTAGGTACGTGAGAGGAACACCGTTCAGCTCGAACCTTTTGATGACAAGTGATTTCTATGCTCTAAGGTGGTTGTCATGTACGGCATTAGATTTAAGCGAGATCCAGATCTTGTTCCAGGCAACTACATTATTGGTTTTCTTTGCATGCACAACACTTCCATTTTTCTTGTCATGCTTGCAAACAGCATTGGTATCCGCTCTCAGCCTACATGCAGCTGACGATGGCTACCAAGTCTTGCAGTGGACACCACATATACCTAAATTACCTTGTCGGGGAAGGGGGGAACAAGGGGGTTGTAGGGGCCCCTGAAGCGGTGCAGGCGTTGGTGGTAGTGGAGGCTTAACTTTACTTCTAGTGGTATACCGGTGATGTGGTGGTAGGATTTGGGGTTGTGGGCACTACTGCCACGAAAAGAACGCAAAAATCTAGGCACCATAACCAACTAGGTGAGCCCAAAGAAAACGGCTCTTTCGGGATAGTATTTTACTTTCCTGAGAGGTGAGTGTATTTGTGATATCCTAAAAAAAACAATTAGTTCTGATATCCTAAAAAAAAACAATTAGTTTGATGCTTTCTTCGATATCTGTCCATCTTTAATAGACCGGCGATTCCTCCGTCCTCCTCCATGTCACCGGTATACAACCAGGAGTAAAGTCAAGCCTCAACCACCACCTGCTGTGGCTGACCCTGGTTCCCTGCCACCCCCCCCCCATTCACCCAACAAGGTGTTGTCTGTGGTGTCCCCTCCAAGACTTGCGAGGCCGTCTATGTCGGATAAATCCCTCGTCAGCTGCATGTTAGGCTGAGAGAGGATGCCAATGCTGTCTACAAGTGTTATAAGACAAATGGAATTGCTGTAAATGCCAAGAAAACCCATCATGCAATTGCCTGGAACAAGACCTCGATCCTGCTTAAATCCAATGCCCCACATGACTACAAAAAGTAGAAAGTTAAAAAGCACTTTAGTTATTAAAAATACAAACAGAGTAGCCATCAAATGCTACATGGCTACCACCTTACAGCATTGGAGTCACTCGCCATCAAAAGGTTCGAACCGAACGGTGTTCCTTTCATAAACCTAACAAACCGCAGCTACACTAACATCAGCCTATTGGTCAGACCTGAACTTGGCACAACCATCGATAGCGTGGGCAATCCAGATCAACCATCAGATCAGAGGTCTCAGTGACGTGCACGAGTGCGAGTGTTCAAATTTGGAATCAACAAGCCATGTTGTGATGGAAAGTTTTTTCATCGTTATTGAATTAGATAGAAAATTCTCCGAAAATGAAATTGTTGAACTGTGTTTGATCTTCATTGGTGGTATATCGTGTTGTAGGTTCAGTGACGTCTTTGAAATACCATTGTGTCAACCGGTTACTGGTGTCAACGATTAATTTTAAGAGTTTCCATCGTCATAGATCTGAGATCGATATCGTTTAGTAATATTTAGTAGCAGTTGCCCGTGTTTTTAATGGGCCACCTATCTGTTGACAAAGATTGTGGGTAGAGATGCACAGAAGTTGGCATTGGAAATTGGCCTTTTTTTGCTACATGGGTCATCGGTTTTAGGCAGCAGATATTAAAACATCGGAAATCCCAATTTTATCCCCATTTTGTGACAGATGCGCCTATAATTATTTCTGGACGACTTATTTTTGACTTCATGGAAAATTTTACTTAGTTTCAGTTTACTTTTGTAAACATCAGATCACGAAATATCGGATCGGATATCGGCCAAAGTTTTTTAACATCGGGACTGGACACCGGAATCGGCATTTTAGAACATTGGTGCATCCTTAATTGTGGGAGTACTCTGCATCAAATTAAAATTAAGCTTAAAAACCTAACAAAAATTGTGATTACTGAAGCAGAATAAGTTACAGTTTTTTTTGTAGTCTGTTTATGGATGCCAAGGCATAGGCATAACTTCTGGAAGTAAAAACCCTATGTAACAAATCTATTTTAAACTTATGTAAAAAAAACCCTATGTAAACTTAATATCAGTAGATCCGTGTGAAGGTAACTGTAATTAAGGAAAAAAGGAAGCTATAAATGGAGTCGTTTGGCCTTGCATACTCCAAGTGCTTTCTTTAAAAAGGTATCAGTATCGAGAAAGTATCACGATATGAATACTCAGATTAATAAACTATCTGTGTCGAGTTGACGAACCTGCTGACGAGTTACTGCTGTTAATGTTTTTTTACCAAAAGACCAGATGTATTTAACAGCTGCTGACCCGCCAATCCTTTGGGCTGCTTGTTTAATATTTATTGATATTGCCAAATGTCAGGAAAGTACCCTACTGACATACTTGACTTCCAGCTTTGCAAAGTCTAAATTTTTTAAAAATAAGATCGTAAATCAATACATTAATAATTTCTAAATGGAACCTTACATCTGTGTGCCGCAACTGAGTATTGAGTTTTAGGAAAACTGGACTTTCGTAAATCTCACATAACTGCTTATGGACTCTTATATCCGACTCGTTGGGGGCTTCACCCGTAGTATACCATCCGAGAAAGTCCAAATCACTGAAGACTTGCTTGACTGAAACAATTGTAAAGAACATAAAATGAGTAAAAATTCTTTTTATAATAAAAATATTGTAAATGGGAAAACCATAACCCACTCATATTTATACTGTTTTAGTTGTCGCACGGCCGGCTACGTACAGTTTACAAGATAAAAACACCATTATTTGATTTAATCAAGGATATAATGCATTAAAAAGAGCAAAATACATGGTGTATGATATATTGATCATATCAAAAACCAAACCTGGTAAAAGGGATCACAAAGTTTCGAATGGTTCAGCCCTTCAAAGGAGTGATATAAACACAACAAAACATTCACCAAGTTAATCGCACCGACTAATAGTTTGAAGGTTAAATGAAAACTTACGGTAGCAATGTTCCAGTTTTCATTTAACGTCCAAAGCATTATTCGGTGCGATTAACTTGGCGAATGTTTTGGTATGTTGATATCACTCCTTTGAAGGGCCGAACCATTCAGAGCTTGGCAAGTCTTTCTGCTCCCCATCTATTTTACATCCATTTGACCAACTTCCAAAATTTTCAATTTGTCCACATTCAGAACATTTAAACAATTTTCCTCCATATTTTTCAAGAAAACTAAGCATTAATACCAATTACTTACTTCACCCTATACCACTAAAAGATCAAACTGAAAGGCTAAAGGTTAAGGCTAACTTTCTAGTGTGTTACAATTGAACAACTGATAGACACAACTTGCAAGCTTACTCTGCAAAACTTCGTTACGTAAGTGCTGTGCTGTGCTTGCCGTGCTCAGAGTTCATACTGTATTCTTGCAACATTATTACAATGAGAAGTGATAAATGAACAATACCAATAAATAATGATACATACACTGTTCTTCTTTTGTGTGGTAATAGTCTCTGTCAATTACAATATCTCCTTCTATTCGATCAAACAGCAACTCGAACGAATTCATAATCTCAATATTCCTTCCTTTCTGTTTGCCGATTAATGCACCTAAAACTAAACAAAGAAGAAATAACATCGTATTAGCATTAAATATGATACCAAGTTTGCTACTGCTATTCCTTTACCACAATCATATTTTGGCTTGAGTTGAAACTTGGAAATAACTTGCAACCCGAATTTTTAAAACAACGAAACGGTATCATCATATGATAATGACAACTTTCACACCAGCTTCGTACTGCTCCAACTGTGACCTTATCGCAATTAGAAAGTTTTACTCAGGTAGCTACACTTTTGCCAATGATTCTTTCTAAAAACGCAAATTAAACTACACAGCAATGTATTTTAAAACATTGGAGATTCAAGTGTACAAAAATTGCGATTGTGCGTGAAGAACTCTACCACATGGGACTTATCCTGGAATGAATATTTTTTATTCAAACATGCTCCAAACATACGTTTTACTGCAGAACCGAGGCTGTGATATGCATTAGGGATGGGTCGGTAACCGAAACCAAAACCGAATTTTCGGTTTTTACTGAAAACCGACACCGAAACCGATTCGGATTTTGTGTCGGTTTTTCGTACGGTGTTCGAAAATCAAAAAAATGATTTGTTGTTTTACAGTTTTTTAATAATTATCGTTTTCTACGTATAAATGACAGCAAAGCTCCCAGCTATTAAAACGAAAATAGTAGAGGAAAATGGCGCCACAGCTATGCCCACGGTCTATGACGCTGCTGAAAGTGAAAGCAGGAGTAAGTTGAAGCCAGTAATACAACTGTTGCAAGAAAAAAATTAGGAAAATCTGTTTGGGTGGATGGTGGCAAAAACCGAAACCGAAACCGAGGTTTTTTGGGCGTGAAAACCGAAACCGGAACCGAAATCAAAAAAATGAAAACGACCCATCCCTAATATGCATTGGTGGAAACAATGTTGAGCATGCCACAGTTCATCGTGGACAGGATGTTAGGAGTTGATATCAGTAATCCATGAAAACTGACCACTAGCAGACATTACATGGTGGGCCTACTCCCTGTAGCAGAATCAGAGCGACGCGCGACGCTATGTCGCAGTACAGCTGGTAGAGTTGCAGTACGATTTATCCTACACTTTTTCTTTCCTGGTCTTCTTTTTGAGATAATTTCGCCAAACATTGACCGATTTTAACGTTCAAATACACCATTTTAACCGTTTTTTCTAGAGCTTTTGAATGGTGCTATTGTCATGACGATAGATTTGGTCGTTCTCAAGTTATTTAGCAAAAACCACCTACAAAGGTTTAGAAAAAAAAGCTCTTGCAAGAAAATTGTTCATGAACCCAAATGGGCCTCACTCAAAATTTTGCACAATGCAAAATTCCACCTTCATACCCTTCCTGCCACCTGCAGGCACCTCCCTCTTCCCGCAGACCGTTTTTAGTTTGCAAAAAGCTTGTCGCAGACGGCTGAAAATATTCTGCTTCTGGGGGCCTACTGCCCAGACCAGGCTCACTGATATTTTGACCAAGCTCCCCTTTGCACACTTTGCTTTTTGTGCAATGACTTGCTGAAAGATTTGTGTGCACTTTCGTGAACATTCGGCATGAAGTATTAGACAGACATGTCATGATGAAAGACGGTGCGCACTGCAAAAAACGGAGGAAAGAAATTTCTCATTTCTATACTAGCTTCTGGCTTGTAATTTGCCACACTTCCTACATATCCTTTCGGAAAATCATCAACCTTCACGAATGGATTTTGTGGGACTCGCCATTTGGCCAGTAAGCTTAGACATTAAAATACTCTTGCCATTGTCTTATTACCTCCTTGCCATGTATGTAGATGAAGTTTTAAGTTTTGCTGCTACAATAAAAACATTGTTTGCATTAATCTAACTCTCCAATCAGCAAAAGGGGCTAGCAACAGTATTGCAGACTTGATTGGAGAGCCATTGTAATTCTGCACACAATAGCTCAAACCGCTGTTTCTAGCAAACACGGTTCCCGAGATATCACAATTTAAGCATCAGGGTTTGTTAATCAGTTTTCATTTGGCGAGTAGCTATGAAAACCAAGTCACCAAATGCTGAAATTTCCTCACCATTTGGCGACTGACATTGGTGAAGGTTGAACACCATACATGCAAAATCTACCGTATCCTGGTATCTAGGATCCCCAACGAAAATGCTGTCATAAGACAAAATCGGACACATCATTTAAAGAGTACTTACACTTAAAAACATGCTTTTCATCACAATTTGCACAATTTTACAGCCCGAACTGACACTTTTACCGTAAATCGCCTATTAAATGGCCATGGGCTGTTAAAATTAATTCGATTGTTAGTTTTACTAGTTTATTTTTTTCCAGCTTGCTTTAGGTATGAAGCTTTTAGTTAAATTGCTGCAGCACAACCTTCACCAATGTCGGTTGCCACTCGCCAAACGGTGAGGAAAATTCAGCAGTTGGCGACTTGGTTTTTAGAGCTACTCGCCAAGATGGCGACTGAAGCTTAAACTGTCATACCTCGGGAACCATATGCGATAGAAACAAGCGGTTTGCGGCGTTGCATGCAGAATTACAAGGGCCCTCCAACCAAGTGTGCAACAATGTCGCTAGCCACTTTAGTTGATTGGAGTTAGATTAATGCAAACAATATATTAGCATTAAGTAGTAGCACAACTGCTAAAATTATTTCTACATGACGAGGAGGTAATGGACAATGGCGAGTACATTTTAATGTCTACCGACCAAATGGCGAGTGTCACACAATTCACATTCGTGAAGGTTGGCGCAGCAAAACCACAATTAAAGGGGATGAAATGTTGATTTCCTTGAATGCATGAAACTTTCAGTAATTTCTACAGGAAAAATTACTATCTAAAATTTGAAAGCCGACAGGCTCATTTCACTCTGGCTAAAGAAATCGTGAAAAAAGTCCACGAGCACATGCTAGCACTCGATCAAAAAGACACACAAAATGGGGTCGCCATGCATCACGTCAAGTTCCAACACGACATCGCCTGGAACAATACACACGTGCTCCACACATCTAACACCTCCAGTGACGCACACCTCCAAGCCCTAGAATGCATGGCCATTCAATTGTTCCAGTCTAAAAAGAAAAACCACTCATGAATTTACAGGAACCAGCACATAAAAATATCCAGAAAATCACTACACCTGAACTGACAGCAAGCCTCTCCAAGAAATGGCACAAACTGCTGACTCCTACATCAACAACGAATGAGCAGCACGAGTTTGCAGCACGAGATGGCAGCACCATCCAAACGGCCAACGGCGGCGAAATTCAAACATAAACTCTAGCATGTAGTCGTATTTCTGTGCGTGCTCGTACACTTTTTGCCTGATGAAGGTAGTGGATGTTCTCTGTAAGCATATTATACTACCGAAAGTTCGCTAAACCAATCATTGTTTTTGGTTGTTTCTTTTCTGGCATAGCGTTAATCCTCTTTTCACTATCTAAAATGCTTGAAGATCAGAAATAGTGAAATTAACTCTTTACAGCAACCCCCCACCCCCGTAACAAGGTACTTTCATGATATCTGACCTTCAAGTAA